>JANVCG010000006.1:0-106169 GCA_025505365.1 Haliclystus inabai | reverse complement strand
AAGATTTAGATACAATAGAATCACTAACATGAAAGCGGAGCTAAGAAGAACTGGTCGCACTCAAATAAGATATGGTAAGCCGATTAACTTTAGGTTTAACATACTAAGATACATATATCATTACTTTGATTGCAACGACTACGCGCCGACCACTCCTGTTACGAGTTTCTATACGGTAAAAAAATACAATACGACTCTGGCAACCCCTGCGAAGTCGGGCGGCAAGAGAAGAGGGCGACAACCAATTGAAATAGTGTGTATAGTTCTGTATGTAGTTTTCATGTTCCTTCTTATGCTTTGCAGCCAGCCAAAATATCCAATATGGTGGTAACAGAAATCGCTGCAGCTAATCTCATTGTTCTATAGCAAAGCGAGACGCAGTCACAAAAAACAATAATCATTACAACATCGTATAGATGTCATTCATAATGTTCTTTTTTTTCCGTTTCCATTAATCTTAAGTCATTTTGATAGCTTACGTCGAATACTCTTTCTGATCTTGTTGGCGCGGTTGACGGCGTGACTGAATACTGGCTTCATTGTACAACTCATTGTTTTTGACGGTTCATCATCGTTGATGTTGATAAGAACTCCTTCTTTGCATACCGGCGCGGCCGGTGTCTTTATGACCTTGGCATACAGATCATCTATTGGTTCATCGTATACAGTGTCGTATATTGGCTCATTTTCTATGGCCGCCGGCATTGTGAATCTGAACTCATCGACAATTTCTTCTGCTTTGTCATCTGTCTGTTCATCATATACTGTGCTGTATATTGGCTCATCTTCTATTTCACTGAGCGAGTTAGCAATGCGCTCGATATCAATGTGATGATTCTTCATGAGATGTATGAGGCCGTAATCTTTGGTGCATTCTTTTTGCTTGGCGGGATTAAAACATTCGAATGGCGCAATTCCGTTATCGTTTTTTATGGTTGGATTATGTCCATTCTTGACCATGTATCTGAACATTGCAATGTTTTGACATCGGGCGGCAATATGAAGTGCGGTATCGCCACACCCATTGTAGGTGGTGTCAGCTGGATCCATCAGCATCTTGACAAATATTTGGGCTCGCTTGTTACTGTCGTATTCGGGAGTATTTTTGGCCGGCTTTGGGGTCTGGCTCAATGGCATGCGCATCGGCATGAGGCGGTTAATCTCGACGGACATGGTTGCGATTATATAGACGGGTGTTAATAAAACATCAATCTCTAAAAAGGAAGGTATTGAACATCAAGTGCTCGGACTTTCAAATATGTGGATGGGGGGGGGTGCCGCGGGCATTCTGGAGATGTGATTATAGTATACAGAATATATGTCATCATCAATTTGAACATTTTGTGTCCATGTTACATTAATAAGTTTATTACTGGTTAAGTATTTTGTGTTTCTTCAGAAATCATGTCTGAATCAACTGTGGTTGTCTCTACTGAGATATCAGATGTTAACGATGAACATACAAAGAATATTAACGAAAGAATAAGAAGAAATCTAGATCTAACTTCTTTTGATCACCAAAGACGAAGCTGGTTCTGCCATGATGACAACCAACTTCTGAAGTTCCTTGCCGAGAAAAAAGTCCAACTGAATCTTCAGACTCTGGCTGTTATCATTAGATGTTGTAACATTAATTGTGATACGGTTATGGATGTTCTGAAGGCTCAGATATTTATCTCTGATAATAACATTGACTTCTTCTGTTACTTTGTCAAGTATATCAAGGATATCGATGATCGCAAGGATTGCAAAAACTGTTACATGGACAAATTCTATTTCGACATTCTATCACTTAAAGAACTAGTGCTTGTTATTCTTGCTCTCAAGTGTAAATCCATTTACTATGAGTTGGAAGAAAGTGATCATCTTTTCTCTGCTCATCTGGTGAGTAAAATTTTAATATCGAGACCCAAATTGATTATCAACGAGCTCGTGGTTATGGGATATGCAAAGGTCATTTTGACACATGCGTCCTCCTATATAGAAAACAATAATAGAGATAATGTCACCTGGGATATTATGATGGAATGTAATTGTAAGCCTCATGAGAATAATGACGTTAATTCATCACATGATTACCATGTTGACACATGTCCGGAATCTGTGAAAATGATTTACAAATTCATTGTCAGACTTGTTTTTGAATGTGTGTTCATAAGTGGATATGTGTGTATGATGGATGATCTACTAAAATCGTACGATCATAACTCTCATCGCCTGAGAATGCTAACTATCGAAACTCAATGCAAAAATATTGCAGAGGTAATGAGACTTCTTAGAGCCATAAAGAGTGACAGAGGCATTAAGGCATTGACCAAAGAGCTCAGAGACAATGAAAGATTAACATTAGCGAAGCATTTCGCAATTTGAGCACGACTTCTCAGAGTTAATCCTATTCGCTTTTGCATGTGACATCATCTTTATGCCCGAATAATCAATTTAAATAGTATAAGTTCTTTTTTGATTATTCTGCTACAGATTACAATGATCATAAATTTGATAAGATGGCTAATGTTGCGTTGTATCATGACAACGACTCCATTAAAGAAGATGTCGTTCTCCAATCACTTGAGTTATGGATTCCACCCGAGACATCAGATCTAAATGATAGTATCTCTCGTATCAACAAGAAGATAGAATTTCTACTTAAGAATGGCATGCTGCCAAAGGGTATCTATCAATCATTTGGGCTATATAATCAGTTAGAGTACATTCTTGATATGAAGATTAATGATATTGACATAACTCAAATGACTATTGAAGAAATCAATGATGTTGCCTCAGTAACAGAGAGATTTGAGAAGATAGTGGTTAAGACGTTAGAAAAAGAATTTTACTCAGATGATTGTTTTGTTAATTATTATAATTCCAAATTTGAATCATGTTTCAGATTTATAATCTCTAAAAAGATAAAGTTGAGCGAACAGTCACTCTCTATCATGTTGATTAGTTTTGATCTGAGTGATAATCTTGTTAGGAATGTACTAGAGTATCATTTTATCAATCAGACATATGTTACTTTCCTTCTGAAGCTGAGAGAAGATATAAAGAGTAAGAACTGTGATAAGATTGACAAGGAGTGGGAAATAATAAGCATTACCACTGATCCAGATTATTCTATGGTGTCCATGATTGTCTTACTAATGTTGAATTGTTATGTAAACAAGATAGATATTTCAGTAAGAAGTTGTTACAGTCTCTGTGAAAATGAGATCGAGACTGTTAAGAAATTGGCAACTGATATAATACACAGTAGTCCTCACTACTATGTCCATAAGTTGATTGATATGAACATGCTATTCATTATAAAACCTATACTAGCTTTTGACAAGTTTAAGGGAATTAGTATTATAAATGATGATCTTAAAAAGGAAGCCTGCAAGATAGCTATCCAATATATCTATGACACAAACAATAAGATAGCCGCATATAAGTTGTCTAATAATATAGAGTCAGAATATATATCACAACAAATCTTAGACATGATGAAAAAGACAAACACTTGGATTATTAAAGACTTGATTAATATCAGAGAGATGTTCAGAAACTCTAATATTACTCGTGCCATCATTGGTGAGATGACTTGTGATGAAAAAATGAACATCATCAATGCCATCATCTCATAACTTAGATGCCGGCGGCATGGTATAGAGTATATATACTACGATGTTACATGACTGATATGTTTATCACTTGCATTGCGCAGGTGTATAATTACTTTTTTGCACTTCTTTAACAGTGTAACATTATTCTTTCATCATGTTGTTTGACGGCAGCAACATTGCCGAGTACTATGATTCTATCTCAAGACATTGCAACAACGGAAACATTATTGGCAAAACAGTATTCGACAAAGGATATTCAGCAGAGGCTGCAACATATTTCAGTAAGATAGTTCATCGCATTGGGCCATATCACTCAGTAGATATGTATAAACTCGAACTATGTCGATTACTAACTGAGAACAACATAGCATGTGAAAGTGGTAAGATATTTCCGTTATATCTTTTCAATACTATTGTTGGATCAGTAAGTGTGGATGTATTTGTCCCTGGAAGTAGGATAGATAGCCCAGATATTGATGCCACTCATATCTACATCAGAATAATTCCGCGTGAAGATATAGAGCGTGTATATCATGAAGATATGATCAAAGTTCAAACATTTGATATTCATGTTAACTGGATTATCAATTACATAGTACTAGATCAGAACATAACTGCTTACTACTGCTGGATAACTAACAGGAATGGATGTAATCCAAGATGTGGAGTAGAGTTGATAAGCAGAATTAATAATCCATCTAGAGATGAACAGTCTATGAATCTAGTTCATACACTAACAGGTATTATTAGAGAGATAGGAGATGATCTAAATAACAGATATAAGAATGCCACCCCTCTGGATAAAAATGAGGGATTGATGTTAGGATGGTTACTGCCTAAGAGAATACTAGATGTGATAAAAAACAGAGGGATGATTATAACACGAACAGATCACTATAATCCTAATAGTATAGTTGTAAGACCAGAAACGGATGAGTCAGATGTATGTGTTAATGATATAGTTAATATCAAGTTCATTCTTGTTAGATATTTCTACGAAAGACCAGACTGTTTATATCGAGATGATCGCATTATTAACTACTACCGTGGTCTAACAAATGTCCCAACTCTTATAGTCACTTATGGTTATACCGCGGGATATGAGCAGCCATTTACAGTAGATACATGTATAGCATGATCTCTTATTTGATATATAAATTTCCTGTCATGAGTCATGGCTCTATTACAAAATCTTCAGTTCAACAGTGTCGATCAATCGTTTTACAAATTGATAAATGAGTATGGATTTAGTAATCATCCGTTCTTCTACTCATGTCCATCTCCTCTTACAGGACGATGCCACCTTTCAACAATAATGCCGGAATATATGTAGTTCTAGATATCTTTCATTTTATTATGCATGCATGTCATGATTCTGTTAACGATCCTAATATGAACAATCAACTTCGTGAGACTAGTATTAGTAGTAACATTGCTTGTTATATAAACAAGATGGCTAATATGTCTCCAAATAATCAATTCATGGCAGATACAGAGATACCTGTACCATTGCATCTACTGAATCCTGAAGAAGATACTAATCTTGGAGTTGACATAATGATCTTTGATACTAGTCAGACACTAAGTAAAGGTTTTAATAAGAGCAAAGACAACACAAATTACTTTCTACCAGTAGCTATCATTGAAGTGAAAAAAATTGGCAACAAGACGTTATTTGACTGGGCAAGACAAGTCAAAAATTATCAGTATCTTGTTCATCAGCATAATGGTATCATGACACCGTGCTTTATCATTGAGGTTAATTTTGATCACATGATATCTAGGTATCGATATAAGATATACTATCCAATCAATGAAATGTGTTCTGACATATCATTAACTCATCCATTCGCTGAGATGTGATAAGACGCTTATTGTGGCTAAGACAGAATGCAAATAAAAGTAATAACTATGTTGGAGATTACCAATCTGGTTAATGAGTAGATGTTTTTTGGTTTGCTATCTCTAACTGTCGAACCAATCTCTTCTCCAATCTATTGTTCCATCTATTGTTCTATCTATTAGATTGTTATCAGAAGATGAATCTTTGTCATTGTCGGATGATGAGTTCTTATCATTGTTGTTGTCATCTGATGAATCATTACTTGTTACTTTGTTGTAATCTAGTCATAAGATCATTGTTTCGCAAGAGACTATACCATAACCACTTGGTACCTGGGTGGTTCCACCAATTACAAGTACTGTCCTAGTTTCTATTGTGGTAACTACAGTAGGTGTGACTATTGCTATGCTAATTGCCTGTCCATTTCCAGATTCTCCAGCCAAACCGGTACTAGCAAATGAAAGAGCAGTACCACCAACACTAACAAATCTATGTTCTATACGATCCTGATTAGTTGTAATCCTTAACCAGTGTGTCAACTTATAAGTAAATCCCGGCTGGCAAATAATCTGATTACCACTTTGAGCAATATTACTACCGAAGGTTACTCCTGAATTCAATTCTATAGTCAAACCTCCTGTATTATAACTGCCAGCCGCAGCAGTAGTATAAAATGCACTCTTAAACGAATCAAACGTCGTTATCAACAGCCGCAATGCATCAGCAGCATCTGTATAAGTCTTAGTTGCGGCATCATTAGCAGCAGTCGGCGCAGCCAGATTAACTACTTTATTACTTGAACCCATATCCAGATTACCAGTCATGGTATCACCTGTTTTGTCTACCTTAAGCGCGCCAGCAGATAAAACCTCTATATCTACATATGCTTTGTTCGCGGCATCAAAATCATCAGTGGGAGCATTCATGCCGGTAATTTTATTGAATGCCATAGCCAAGTTACCTGACATTGTGTCGCCGGCTTTATTCAGTTTCAGTGCATCAACTGTATCAACATATGTTTTTGTTGCAGCGTCTTGAGCAAGTATAGGATCAAGCATAGATCTAACGCGCGCAATATTGCCCATTGATAGATCACCAACCATTGTGTCGCCAGTCTTGCTCACCTTGCCGGCTGCCGACTGAGAATCAACATATGCTTTGGTCGCAGCATCTTGCGCGGCCGTGGGATCTCCTAAGCCGGTAATCTTGTTAGTACTCATTGCTAGCGCGCCAGTAAGTGTGTCGCCGGCTTTATCAACTTTAAGCATGTCGCCAGACATAATCTCTATATCTACATATGCTTTGTTCACAGCATCAAAGTCAGTTGTTGGTGTACCAAGATCAGTGATCTTATTTATTCCCATATTCAGATTACCAGTCATACTATCTCCTGCCTTGTTTACTTTAAGTGCCGACAAAGCGGCATCAGTTGAATCTACATATGCTTTGGTAGCGGAATCCTGAGCAAGAGTTGGGTTTGCGACGCCGGTTATCTTGTTAGCTCCCATAGCAATTGCGCCACTCATAGTTCCGCCTGCTAACGGCAACAGAAGGGAGTCGGCAGAATCAGTATATGCTTTAGTAGATGCCTCCTGAGGAGCAGTGGGGTCAGCGAGATTAACAATACAATTAGTTCCCATATCCAGATTCCCAGTCATTGTATCGCCTGCTTTATCTACTTTGTCACCAACTGCAGTGCTAATATTAGTATCTACATATGTCTTTGTTGCAGCATCCTGTGATGATGTGGGATTACCCACACCAGTAATCTTATTAGTACTCATTGCTAGCGCGCCAGTCATCGTGTCGCCCGCCTTCAATACAAATGCTCCGCCACCAGAAACACTATCAACATATGCCTTGGTGGCCGCATCCTGGGCTGTGGTAGGGTCACCCATGCCGGTAATCTTATTAGTTCCCATGGCAATAGCCCCACTCATAGTTCCGCCGGCCAGCAAAAGACGAAGAGAATCGGCGCCGTCAACATATGTTTTTGTTGCCGCGTCCTGTGCGAGTGTCGGGTCTGCAACTCCTGTTATTTTGTTTGCGCCCATTGCTAGGGCGCCAGACATGCTATCACCAGCTTTATCAACTTTAGCAGATGCTGCACTAGACGAGGTATTATCTACATACATTTTAGTCGCAGCATCTTGTGCGGCCGTGGGGTCTGCAACTCCTGTTATTTTGTTTGCACCCATGGCAAGAGTGCCAGTCATGCTGTCGCCGGCCTTAAGAACATTTAAACCACTTTGAGTGTCTACATATGATTTGGTTGCTGCATCTTGTGCTGATGTAGGATCAGTAACAGCAGAGATTAAGTTACTTCCCATATTGATAGCACCCGTCATGATGCCGCCAGCAAGATTAAGTTTGAGTATGTCGACGGCATCGACATATCCTTTGGTGGCAGCGTCAGCTGCAGCAGTAGGAGTACCTAGACCAGTAACTTTGTTAGCAGCCATTACAATATCTCCACTCATTGTGTCTCCGCTTTTATCAACTTTGAGTGCATCTACTATATCAACATATGCCTTGGTGGCAGCATCCTGGGCCGCAATTGGATCAGTAATATTATTGATGAGATTACTTCCCATATCAACTGCTCCTGTCATTGTACCACCTGCCAATGGTAACAGCAATGCGTCGGCATCATCAACATATAATTTAGTAACTGCATCACTGGCCGCTGTAGGCGCACCAAGACCAGTTATCTTGTTTGTTCCCATGGCCAGTGCGCCGGTCATGCTGTCACCAGCTTTACTAACTTTAAGAGCGGCTCCTGCTGAGTCAGCGGTGTCAACATATGCTTTGGTGGCCGCATCTGTTGCTGCGGTTGGAGTACCAATATCAACAATTTTGTTAGTGTTCATATCTAGATTGCCGCTCATCGAATCGCCGGCTTTAAGAACATATCCACCAACAGTGGATGTAATCTGTGTATCTACGTAATTCATTGTTGCTGCGTCTTGCGCGGCGGTAGGATTGGCTACGCCAGTTATTTTGTTTGCTCCCATCGCAAGCGCTCCAGCAAGGGCGCCGCCAGCTAACGGCAAAAGAAGTGCATCGGCATCATCAACATATTTTTTGGTGGCTACATCCTGATCAGTTAATGGATCAACAACATTTGTTATCATGTTACTTCCCATATTAAGATCGCCCGTCATCGTATCGCCACTTTTGTCTACCTTTGCGGCCGACACAACACTTACTGACGAGTCAACATATGTTTTTGTTGCTGCGTCTTGCGCGGCGGTAGGATTGGCTACGCCAGTTATTTTGTTTGATCCCATAGTGATGACACCAGTCATGGTGCCGCCAGCAAGTGCTAGACGCGTAGCAACATTTGTATCCGTATATGCTTTGGTCACGGCATCTTGTGCTGCGACTGGATCCACAACATTAGTAATTGAGTTTGTTCCCATATTCAGTGCACCTGTCATTGTATCACCGGCCTTATCAACTTTACTTGTTGCGGCAGCTGCAGATGTAGTATCAACATATGATTTAGTTGCCGCATCACCAACCGCTGTTGGGGTTCCGAGGCTGGTTATCTTGTTATTGCTCATTACGAGCGCTCCAGTAAGCGTGCCGCCAATCAGTGGTAACAATAATATATTGGCATCATCAACATATTTCTTTGTCGCAGCATCCTGATCTGCAGTGGGATCTGCAACATCAGTAACTTTGTTTGACCCCATAGCTAGAGCGCCAGTCATTGTATCTCCAGCTTTATCCACTTTGCCTGTTATCGTGGTCGCGGCAGTAGTATCAACATATGATTTGGTGGCAACATCTTGTGGAGTTGTTGGGTCTGCGACGCCTGTAATTTTGTTAGCGCCCATAGCAAGAATGCCAGTCATACTATCTCCACCTTTGTCAACTTTAGCAGATGCTGCTGATGCCGCTTCATTATCTACATATGTTTTGGTTGCAGCGTCCTGCGCCGATGCCGGATCAGTAACATTATTAATAAGATTACTATTCATGTTAATAGCTCCAGTCATAGTTCCACCAGCAAGATTAAGTTTGAGTGCGGCCGAGGCGGCATCAACTGTATCAACATAATTCTTAGTAGCAGCATCATCAACTGCTGTTGGCGCGCCAAGACCAGTAACTTTGTTAGTTCCCATTGCTAGGGCACCGGTCATAGTTCCGCCGGCCAGTGGCAAAAGAAGATTGTCGGCAGTGTCTACATATGATTTGGTGGCGGCATCCTGTCCACCAACAGGATTAACAACATTTGTTATAGAGTTTGTTCCCATATCTAATGTTCCCGACATTGTATCACCACTTTTGTTTACTTTGACTGAGGCTGCGGTCAATGCAGTAGTATCAACATATGATTTGGTGGCGGCGTCAGCTGCAGCGGTTGGAGTTCCTAGATCTGTTATCTTACTTGATCCCATTGCAATGGCTCCCGTCATTGTACCGCCGGCCAACAACAATCGAAGACTGTCGGTGGTATCAACATATGTTTTTGTAGTAGCATCAGCTGCAGCGGTTGGAGTTCCTAGACCAGTTATTTTGTTTGTGCTCATTGCTAGGGCGCCAGTCATGGTGTCGCCGGCTTTATCCACTTTTCCAGATGCTGTGGTTGATATACTTGTATCAACGTAGTTCTTTGTTGCCGCATCTTGGGCCGCAGCCGGATCAAGAACATTAATGATGCGCGCAGAACTAGTCATATTCAGATCTCCAGACATGGTATCGCCGGCCTTACTCACTTTGCCCGCAACAGTGGCCGATGAGTCAACATAGTTTTTAGTAACTGCATCTTGCGGTGACACCGGTTCCGCCAGTCCTGACATCAGATTGCCACCCATATCAATGACGCCCGCCATGGTGCCGCCAGCCAGTGGCAAAAATGATGAGCCGGCCACTTGATTGTTAACATAGTTTTTGGTTGCCGCATCCTGTAAATCAACAGGATCGGCTAGATCTATTACTCTATTGCTACCCATCTCCAGATTGCCCGTCATCGTATCACCGGTCTTCTCAACAAAGTCAGAACCAACAATGCCTGACGGCGTAATTGAGAATGTCTGGCCAGTATCAGGATCAACGGCATTATATATGTTTGCATAAACATTCTCTAAACCAATTAGGGAGTCACCTGACGGCCTACTAATAACAGAGATCTTACTGGCCAATGGATTTGTTATGTGCGTCTTAGCTACGAATGACATCTTTTTCTTGCTCTGCTTATGTCAACAACAGATGTGCACCATGCACGAATTTACAAGTGCAAAAAATACAAGTAAAGAGAATAACAACAAGTATTATGATAAAGTTATCATGAGAGTAAGGTTACCTTAAGCGGGGTCTTATACAACTTGCGAACAAACGTTCCTTCTGGAAATAGCTCTTTATGAGTGACTCTATGTTTAAGATCGTGAATGTTGTTCAAATGAGGATCATCATAGATGTTTTTGATAACAGATTCTGATATATGATGTTTAGCATTTTTTGCTACGTCTAAAAGATCTGTGTCAAATCTAACAAATAATCTACAGTATCCTTTCTTCTTCATCCATGTGGTATCAACTATGCACTTCAGTTTTTGATTTATAAAGTTAACAGCAGTATATATCCTTTTAGAACTATCAGCATTTCGTTCACCAACATCCGGGTTATTTTGTGGGAACACGCTGTATACATACACACCACGAGTGATGTGATTTATATACTTACCTGTGTCTATATCAAATCCATCAATGCTTAACATACTACTGTGAAAAGCAACATGTCCTATATTAACTGAGTCTATAATTGAACCAACATCCATTTCGAGAAGAAATCGATAACCGCCTTCAAGATTGATATAGTCATCATTTCCAGACACATATCCAGGAAAGCTATCTGTAGAGTATAGTTTGAACGGCGCCATTATCGCATAGTGATACTCAACATCTACTCCAAGTCTCTTCTTAACTGTAACACCCCAATCTGACTCCTTCAGTGTCTTGTTTTTTAGCCCAACAAGCATCATGTGACAACCATTGTTGGCACCATCAATTTTGGCGGTCAACATCTGATTAGATATTCCGATCTGTTCGTTTATATACTTATTCATCAATTCCTTACTTTCTTTATCGGCTTTTTCCTTTTCATCACTTACATATTTGACAACAGCATTGGGAACAGTGGCGCCAGAATAGACATCTCTTCGCAGCTTGTTAATCTTTTTATCTATGTACTTCTTGTCTGTGGTGCTAATATTGCTCGCGCCGGAATTAACAAAATCATCCACATATTTCTTGGATGCGGCATCGTTATCATCCATGGGGATAGGAACCTTGCCTACTTTATACGTCTTTGAATAGTCGGCCTCCTTTTTTGTCTCGTTTTCGAAATCAATGATCTTCTCGCGATTAAGCTGAAACTTCAATTTGTTATCATTGGGCTTCTGCTTGCGTTGTAGATGAATCTCGTTAACATACAACTTGTTTAGTTGATAAATCTCTTTACCATCTTTGCTCGATTGGTAACCAGTGCAATGCTGATTTGGACCGCGTGTCGCAAGTTGTACACCATACATGATGACAACTGTTTTGACATATGTTACAAATATGCAAAAAAATGCATATTGTGAAAGGTCAAATAGTTAGTAGTCGTAAAAACGACGAATACCTGGAATGTCAATCGGGATAGACCTTTTACCCTTTATACGATGACTTATTATTGACATCTCGCGCGCCGTCATGACCTCTGTTGTTATTTGGATCTCGGTCAAGTGATCAATGCACTTGTCATCAGAAGAAAAGACGTATTCGTCAGAAGAATGTAGATTTCCCATACTAGAATAAAACATAACAAGGATATGTAATGATGACAGAATTGTATTTTCAAAACAGAAGATACATACAAAGTTATCAGACTTGACGCATCATCGTGTTATACAGATTTGGACACTTTGTTGAGAAGTTGACAAGCTCCAGTTTATTGACTATACAGTAGAATCCCATGAGGTTACATAAATATGTCACTTCTTTGTTAGTAAATTTGGCCCGCGTGATGTCAAGTATTGTCTCGGCAATGTTGTGGTCATTAAAGTAAAATATGGCCCCAATCACATATCGCCGGTACTTACTGTTCGCGCGACGATCTGTAATTCCAGGCCTCAATATTACTGCGCTCATCACATTCAGATTGTTAGTTTTATAGGCAACAAGTATCGGAGTATAATGTATTGAGTAGTTGTTCGATTTTGTCTTTCTTATCTTCTTGGGTATACTGCTGTACGCCTTCACAACAAATCTGCAAAAGTTGGCGCGCTCCAACATGGCGCAGTGAGAAAGAATGGAGTATCTGTATCCCTTCTTCTTACTATATCTAGTAACCAAAAGAACTGGAGTGTACTTGCGCACAATGAACTCAAACAGTTTGAAATTATTGTGGCTGCAAATCTCGCAGCACCACATAAAGATGACTGTATAGAAGCCATTTCTTCTGTTTGTATTGCAGTCGTTAAACAACTTGTCAAATGCGTCAATGTTCCTTATGAATTGGTCATTGTCAGTGTTAATAAGATATATCTGTTTCTCAACGTAGTCATTGTTGCCGCGACTGTAATCTACCATTCTATATATGTTTTCATTATCTTGCTGAATAAGTGTATTGTTGTTTTCCGGGCATGATAGCTTGCGCGAACCCTTAGGACTTTCGACTTGAGTCTTTATGCTTTCGAATATACGTGATAGTGATCTATGACTTTCCATCATGTGCTATAAGTAATCAAATCATTCATGGTCACTAGTGAGTTGTTTTTTCAAATGATAGCTCATCTTGCTTCTGACGTATGTCTCCAATTTTGATTTTATTGATGATAGTATATCAATATGTCAGATCCCACTTTATGCATGATGGAAGATCTCCATTCTGCTATAAAGAATTCTGACCTCGAGAATATCAAGAGAATACTTGATCAGGATGACATAGACAAAATAATAAACGAAGAAGATCAAGCCGGCTACACGGCCTTATACTATAGTATTAATCCGGCCGGCGAGTCAAATGAAATATTCGACATGCTCGTAGCGGCCGGCGTCAGTTTTTATACTGGCTGCGAAAACGAGACGCCACTATGTCGCGCGATTATGCTGCAGAATCAACATGCCATAAACACTATTTGTGATCGCGGCCCAAATATTAGCAAATACAGATTCATTCTTGGAGTGGAAGTTTTGGGTTATGAAATATATCCAATGTACTTCTTTAAGTACCTTATCGAAGAGCTTAATATAGATCCAAATTCAATGATCAGCATTGTTGGCACAATGATAAACATAGCATCACAATATGATGAAAGTGGTGAGATAGTGAAGTATATACTCGACAAATCATTCAAGCCAATAATAGATGATGCCGTATTTGGCGCGATACGCAATGGACGTATTAACTCGTTTAGAACTATGATAAATGTGTTTGACGTAAAGTATAGCAAGTTTGAGTCATTAGAGCACTTCTGTTATGAAATTGCGTTTTTCATAGTAAGCAATTATAAGGACAACGAGAATGTATGCACGAATATGCTCAATATCATAGCAGATAAAGAGATAAATCTATACAATCACACCATTGATGGAAACATTGCATCTATTCCATTCCACACAAGATCATACAAGGTAATATATATGTTAATAAAACTAAACATAAACTTCAATGTCATTAACATGTATGGAATCACATATCCAATCCATTATCTAATCTTCTCTATGTATGAGATTCCAGTACAAGATGATGAGTATAAGATACTATTCAATTTGTTAAAAGTGTTAAAGAGTAAGAACATGATTAACTTAAAGAATAGATGTCGATATCAGATACCTCTGTCTATATACACAATGTGCGGCAATGAGTCAGTTAGAAAAACTATGTCTTTCATGTGTTCAGATGAAGATATGTTAGAGGTTAACAATTTGAACAACTTGAACTGTTTGATATTTTCTGTTATGAAAGACAATCTTGAAGTATTTGACCGCATGATATCCATAATCAGACGTGATGGAAGTCTTTTGGATGTGGACACAGTTCATAACAATGAAACCGCATTGTCGAGGGCCATCAAACGAAAAAATTATTACATGGTTGAAGAACTATTAAGTGTAAATGCCAATCCATACATAGATATCTTAAACAATAACATACGAATGAGCATGAGTAGCATCAAGTTCATGAGAGGTCTAGAGATAAAGTTCAACGATGTGATAGATTTTCATCATGTGCAGGCGCTGCTTTATGGTCACAAAAACATCATAATGCCAGAGAAGATGTACAAAGAAGTGCCGTGCTATGTGTGTCTCGAGAATGACGATGTTTTGAACAAAATATTCAATGTTCCATGCGGACATTGGCGGCATCAAAAGTGTTCATCCTCGCCGTTCACAAACAGACTAACAATGTACAAGTGTCATATATGTAAGAAGATCATACTGTCAATATTTAAAACAACAAGAAAGAGAAAGTTGGAATAATTTGTTACTGGCCCAGGCCGCGCAATACAAGAAGTAAGTATTTTTTGAACTACTTTAACATAGTAAGCGCATGCGATCATTAATTCATTTAACAAGTAGCGATGACTTCATTAAACAATGTGTTTGCCGTCGAGGGCTGCGATAGAAGCGGCAAAACAACAATGATAAAGCGGCTAGTAACATTTTTGGAGTCCCGCGATTTGACTGTGTCAGTAATTAGATTTCCGCGAGATGACCGGCCAGTAGGAAGAGACATAAGATATATGTTATCTAATCCGTCGGTACGGCCGTCAAGCTTCTATTTACACTTGCTGTTCGCGCTCGATCATCGGCTGGCGCGAAAAAATATATTGGAGGCCGCCCAAAACTATGATGTGGTGCTGCTTGACAGATCGGCATACTCATTCATTGCTTATGCTTATGCTAATGATCTTGATATTGATACGGCCGACATGCTCATTGATGGCGCACTGTTTCCACATAACTGCATACTTATGGACCGCCAATTCGTGAAAAATGGCACGGCCGCGGGCGAAATAATGGAGGTCGAGTCAATTCAGAATCCAGTTCAGGAGTTCTTTCGTCATATTGCCGAGGATAGCGGCTATTGGAAGATAGTCAAGGCAATCAACATAATCACGGTAAGAAATGTCGGCTATCACATCATGGAGACAATCAAAGCAACAAAAAAATGTGAGTAGTTATATACTATATATATGTAGTCTTTTTTGTTACATGATTCTTTAGTTCAACAACATTTTTGGAACGCTGACATGTAACATTTTAAACTCGTTGTTACTATCTCTATCGTTAGTGTTATTGACGAAACACAATAACATGTATTCGTCAAGTGATTTCTGTAGGAACTCTTTTCTGTATATCAGGTTTATAACATGATTGCTGTCAATGATATAGCTATAATAGTCCTTGATCAGCATTTCTTTGTCTATCTTACTTCTACCTCTTGCCGGCACTCGACTTATGAAAGGCGGGATCTCTTTGTTGAAGGCCGCGGAGTCAATAACGTTGCCGTATGGTAGAATGCTGTCTATATCAGGTATGTATTCTGGAATACTTTCTATATCTATCATTAGAATGATGTTCCCAGACCACTTGCACATATCTTCATAGGTGTTGAAGATGCTGGATTTTTTTTGTTGGGAATTGTCTACTTGGCTGGAGCCTGATGAAAAGGTGTGACATAATGCATGCAATGATGAAGCAGTGAGATCGCGCATTGATGTCATAATGTGGAAAGATTGCATCAGCTCCATTGACATATTGGCCTTTAAGCCAATGACTATCTTATCTATCGAATCAAGATTACTTTTGTCCAATGTTATAAGTTCGGTCAGTGCCTGATATGGATGAGAAAATACTAAGTACTTTTCCTCTCTTTCTTTTAGTCCATCAGTTATGTTCTTAAACATGATCTCTCTATTGGAGTGGTTAATTATCACATAGTGAATGTTAGGATTGCCATCATTAAAGAATCGTTTATCAACGATCTCTATGAACATGTTTACCCAATCTTTAGTTGAGTAATTAGGAGTGCACTCAACTTTAGTGCCGCTTCCGACATCAGCTTCATCTACAAATGTAACCTTTTTCATACTTGTTGTGAGTGAAGTAGTTTGGTCAGAATTGTTAGAAGATCTTCCTATCATTGAAAATTGTTCCATCTCTGGATTACTAACACTGGTATAAACGCTCTGATCTACTTGTTGTCTAGGCTCAGGTTCTTGGTTTGGTTGTCCAGTCATTGAGTTAATCATGGTCTGATTCATCAAGTGACTTTTCTCCATGCTGTCGTTGATCTCCCTGTTCAGTTGGTTCTGAGAATGGAAAAACATGTTCATTACTTCCTGCTGATTAGATGATGGTGCATTGATTTCCATATCTTTTTTGAATAAATAAGATCAAGTATATTGTACTAGTGAATATTTTATGACTGAGCAATAAAATTCAAAAATCACAATGGCTATAGATACACCATACTCTGTTGCCGTAAACAATGGAGGATACTTTCATCTCATTGATGATAGAGATGATCGTTCATGCTTCAAGTATTTGATAATCACTCGTACGAATCTTAAATTCAATGGAGTCAGAACTCCACTTATGTTGTCAGAAACCTTTGATCGACGAATGCATAACAACACATATCTGATGTTAAGAAATGATACTATCAAAAAGGATACAGACATCTTTCTTAGCAGTTACTGTAGTAGATGTAAAACAATGGATGACTTTATAGATTTAATAACTTTTCATAAAAGATATATGGAACAGCATACTGGAGACAAGATAATAACTATTCACTCTCAGATGAATGCCTACTATTTCCTTATCGTGACGATAAAGTTCATCAATGATAATCATGACATATCTATCACAAAGGAACACATTGACAAAATAGCAGATATGCTATGTAGATATAACAATGGTGAAATTCGGAGACGCTTTGAACTAGACACAGATGGCAGCAAGTATAAAGAGATCAAGGACAAATTGATCATTGGCGGCCTCGTCGGACTAAACATCAGTTTGATGTCCATTATGTACTTGTTTAAGGGCGGCCGCTAATGCCGTCCAGATCAACAGAATCCCGACAATATCATTTCGCAGTTCATAACATGAATCAATCTTAATATAGTTTTTTGCCGCAACTTGACAATCGAGTAGTAGTGGATGCGCAATAATCCAAACGAGTCGTGCCGCGGATACACGACGGAAATGTTGTTGCGGCCAAAGACCATAAACACGCAGTTGAGTGACGGCCACGAGAACTGCAGCCTTATTCGTTTGATGACGTCGCTAAACACAATCATGTCGCCAAATGATGGCCGCGCCACATTGTTAGGATGCGTGTGCCAGAATATTCTTGTTTCGGGCGCCGCCGTATCAATACTGCTGGCCGCCGGCAACATGATGAACGGCATCACATGTTTGTTGTCTGATCCAAATGTTGCGGCATCGCAAGTAACATGTTTGGTATTTGTGGTGGCATCATTCGCATAAACAAATGTTCCACTGTGCTCGCAGTCTGCGGCCGCGTTGGGCAGGTTCAAATGATAACCGACCATGATGCGCTCATACACCTCAAGAATATCATCTTTACTAAGAGTACCATAATCCATAGTAACTTTTGTTGTTATATTAAGAATTAAACTTTGCCCCCTATTCTAGTCGTTCTATAATCATGTACGCATCTGAATTTATGCCAGAGCGTGTTTATCAGCGAGTAGATGGTCACATAGTCCAGCTAGATGACATAACTGCCGTTTATTCGCGAAAGTGGAAGACCGGTCTTTACTCGTTTCGCGAGGCGCTTGTAGAGTTTATGGACTCGTTGAAGGCCAATCATCATCGCTTCAAATTGCGAGACGAGTACAAGAAAAAAACATCTAAAGAGTTCTTGATACAGATAATCAAACTGCATAATCGCCTCAAGAAAGATGATACCAACTATACAATACGCGATGCAATCAAGGGACTCAGAAACATCGTGTTCAAGCCGGTCCTCAAGGGCGGAACAAAAGAAAACACAAATATAAGTCAGCATGTACTTGCGACATTAAACGACATGCGACATAAAAGCGGCGTCGAACCGACGATTGACGATCTTATATCTAATATTGATACCGCGCGCCCAAATTCAATGAAGTTTATTGGCGGCAGCGATCTCAACACAAAAAACATACTGTCAATCTTGTTCAAGGACAACGGGCGCCGCTGCGTCGACTATAGTACGGACCGCGAGACAATATCAGACAAGTATGAAATGAGTCCCGAGATTGTTAACGCCATATCTGAAATTGCCGATGTTGGCGGCGACACCACAAATGAAATCATTAAGGGCGCCCTTGGCAAGTACGGCGTCTCGACAATGGGTGGCCTGCTCTGGAACAAAAGATTTAGTGCGGACGCCAAGAACAAAAAGAAGATAGACATTGTGAGGCGCGAGCGTCTTAACTTCAAGTTGCCAGCGCTCAAAGACAGTCGTGAGTGGCTAACTAATTTTACCATTGATGATATGTTCAGGCGCTTCGAGAATCAGTGCCCGCTGTTTATGGGACTTACTACCGCTACGCGTGATTACTACAATATGCCCGGCGAGAACATAAGTACATTCTCTATTGCTAGGGCGCTCGAAGCAGGAAAGAGAATTATTGGAGTAGTGTTTAATACCTCGCTGTACTCGTCAAAGGGCGAACATTGGGTAACTGTTGTTATTAACCTCATTGAACGTCCCAATCGCATCATATATTTTGACAGCACTGGCAAGACACCGCATAAAGAGATATATGATTGGTGCATGAAACAGTACTGCGATCTGGTTGAGATATGTTCAAAGTCGGCAATAGAGATACCAGTCTTCATAAACAATAACATAATTCATCAGAAAAGTGATACAGAATGCGGCGTGTACTGTATAGCATTCAACATGTCGGAAATTGACGGCGAGGATATAGACACTTGGATGGGAAGCAGAATGTCAGATAAGATAATCTACATGTTGCGCGATTCACTATTCAACATGTTTGTTAAGGTAAAAAGTCCATCTCAGATCTAGATTACATTATGCTGGGCTGCCCGGCGGCAATCTTATTTTTTCCAGATTAGTAAATTATTCCTAACTTCAGTGGGCAATAATGGATATAAACGTAATGTACGTGGCGATTGGAATCGTTGTATTCCTTGTGTTTTGTATTGCTATCAAGGTGGTAAACATACAGAAGGAGCTAGATGAAAACGACAGTGAGCTGCCAAGCTACTCGTGGTTTAATCCTGGCCACGCGCACGCCTACTATCATAACAGAAGTTATGTGCCGTATGGACATCATCACTGGCCGCATGCAAGATGGTGGCGGCGCGGCCGTGGACATTACAAGCATTAGTATTTGGATGCAAAAAATTATCCATAGTTGACGATCTTATACCCAGCTTGGTTTGATAAGTTTGTAATCAAACCTTTCACTTATTTTCTCAAGTGTTGGATAATATTCGTCTTTTGTTATAGCTTTTATTAAATATCTAAAATCCAAATACCAACGGATTCCAGAATTAGGCTTTCCAACATATTTTCCATGGTTGTTCCAAGTCATTCCTGGCTCAAAATTACTCTCAATATGGTATTTAAGTGCTTGAAGATCGCAGTGAAGTATATATCTTACTGTTTGACTAGTTATTTTGACATTATTACCTTCTGGCAAGAGTTTTCGTTTGATACAGTTGTATAACAATCTCATCAACACAATGTGATTTTTGCATATGATACATGATAACAAAGATTTATAATGTTTACATTTTTTAGGTCCTGTCTTAGATCTTTTGGTGGCTTTTCTAACATCTGATGAATGAACTGTGTTATGGTTATATCCATTACTTATTCTAGAAGGTGTAAATTTCATTCTCGCCATTATCAAAGCAGTGTTCAGAAGTGTTGCAGTAGAAACCTTAACTAGATAATACTATAGACAGCTAATAATCAAAAAAAAAACAACGAGGTCAAGAACATATGATACACCTCGCAGTGCGATCAAGACCATTTGGCCGTAAAGTTTCTAAAGTTTAGAAGACATAGAGGCGGAAGTGTATTGTTCTTGATATACATTTCATATGGGTAAAACTCAGTTATTGGAGCTATAGACCACTTTTTGTGACTTGTGGGCATTGTGTTGCCAAATGAGTAGTTACCATAATTCATGTCGGATAATAGATTAGACATAATGAACTTCATGAACTCTTCTTGTGTGCATCCAAGATGTTTGATAAGAGTCTCGTCGTCTATTGATGGAAAGGTTATTCTAGACATAGACACAATACATTCAATCATGTTGGACTCGATTATGCCATCAACATCTTTTATCAACTCAAGTATCATTTGCTTGCTGTCGTTGAGAGTAGGCAGAAAGAGATCTATCCTTTTCTTTACTTCGTCTAGATTCTTTATTCGATTATTATAGTTAGATTCTATCTCCTTTACAATAGGCTCTTCAGATTTTGGTACAACTCTTATTAAGGTTTTATTTACAATCTTATGTTGTGCTTTGAATGATATTAGTTTTATCATGTCACTATTACTTATCTTATATCTGTTGCATCTTCCTTTGTTTATTAAGTAGTTATTAACACACGTATCGCATCTGCCAAATGTGATTTTATGCATGCAGATTTCGTTAATAGAACATTCGCAACATAGAATAAACTCTTTATTGTGTTTACATTTCTTAGAAGGTTTACACTCTGGACAACGACCTTTGATGAATCTATGTTCGCATGATAGTGTGTATATACAATAGTCACATTGTCTTCTCAGCTTCCTATTCCTATAGAAGTTGAAGAACTTTTTATCAAGGAATTTGCAACAGTAAGCACATCTTATGTACTTGTTGTCTGGAATCGCGGTTCCAATGTTGCGTGTGATACAAGTGTTGTTAGCATCAGTATGATTAACATAATCATCAGATGGAATAACAACCACATCATTGTTATCTGTCATTCTAACACAGAAATGCCACTAGAGATACTAGATGTAGTGGGTTATGATATACTCGAATGTCCATTTTCAAATTTGACAATATCTCCTTCTGATAGATGCTGATCATAAATTTTAAAATACTGTTGATAGAATATATAACATTGTCAAGATGGAGGAATTTGTTTGCAGTGATTGTAATCATTGTTGTGATAAACATACTGACAATGATCTGAAGGAGGTAACAAAAAAGATTATCGAGATTGGACTAGACAAATTTGTCCCTCACATCAATCCCAATGAGGATACAAATATCAAGAAGCTAAGGTCTCTTATGATGTGTATTGTCTATGTAATGGCCATAAAATATTTGGATTCCATGAAAAAGAATGGAGCCGTGTCGACAATGATATTAATTATACAAATCAAAGACTGGTTCAACATCACTGTTTCAGAAAACGAGGAAATAGTCAAGGCCAAAAGTAAGCTCAGCAAGGACCAGGCCGACAAAATAGTAGGCTCATACTTTAAGGCCATTGAAGATTTCATCGGCTATCACTATGAAAACCATGCCGATTCGTCAAAGTGCATGATGTGTGATAAGAATCTCAAACACAGCGCCGCCAGCGCCTAAACTGACTGGCGCGCCGCTGCCTTAATCGTTGTACTGTATTTTTTGTATTTGTGTAACATAGGACATTGTGTGACACGGGATATTTTGTCTCGTGCCCTATTGTACTGTAACCAAGTAGTGAGTTTTTATTACGTTTAGTATAATGGATAGAATAATAGCGTTAGTAAACGGCAACAATACAGAGATAGTGCATATCGCTACTGACATTGGTAATCGACAAACCAATGAAGATCGAATCGACTACTACAGCAACAATCATATAACAGTGATAAGTCTTTTTGACGGTCACGGATCGTCACAGATAGCCGATCTTGTATCGCGTATTACGCCGCCCACAATTGTTGCTGAGATTATCAAGTACCTTTCATCTATATCTACAACAACTGTATTGCATTATGAGTGCTGCAGTAAGATAGCAGAAATAATACACACCATAATCTGGAGCACTGACCGCAACATCTGTACGTCATCAATGTATGATAAGATGTCGGGCTGCACCGCCTGCTATGGAATAATCATCTACAACCTTAACGTCATGTTCACTGTAAATATTGGCGACTCTAGCATCTTCCTTATAAAATCCGACAACAACAACTATCCAACATGCTCTCGCATTAGTCGCTTTCATGTGCCATACATGAGCGACGAAGAAATACACAGAATTCAAAAGGCCGGCGGCTCCATTCATAATGGGCGCGTCCTATTTAAGACTGAGAGTATATCATTGTCGCGCAGCATTGGCGACGCATACTATAAATCCACGCAGTATCTACGGCAAGATGAACAAATGCTTATTCCTGACCCCGACATATGTATGTGGCCGCTCAAAGACGTCGAATCACTGTTACTTATCAGTGATGGCATAACCAATGCCATATCTGACAACGATATCACCGATATCATTCTTCGTTACACGCTGAACAACAGAGTTCGAGTCCTGATTGATGAAACAAAAAAACTTAATCAGATAGTCTATGACAACATGAGCGGCATTCTAATAACATTGAAGAATGTTCCAACGTTTATGTAATGCCGGCCGCCATCATATGTTAATTAGATCTTTTTCGACAATTCCAGAGCCCGAAATTATGGATCTTAGTAGATCCATTGTATCGTTGAGATAATATCCTTTACCCCCACAGACCACAATTATCTCGTTTAACTTTATAAGATCTTCGTTTATGAACATATCGAACAGATCTTCATCTGAGAAGTTAAAGTTCCTGTTTCGAATGCGGTCTATAATGCTGCGTCTCGAGTATGCATGTAGTAACTTCATGATTACAGTTGGATAAGATTTCATCATTAGATTATCATAGTTATATATTTTGCAGAGATCATCTATCTTCTTCTTGAAGTGGACAGTAATGTGATCACTACTAAGACCAAGAGACATATAGATGTTGATTGCATCATCTACATCAATGAGGCGCTCTTCTAATAACATATTATCTACTATTTCTATCATTGTATGAGTAAAGGATAAATCATTATTATTGGATTGGCATATGTTAAGCAACTCTTTGAGTTTGTTATCATATAAATGAGTTAGAGACATTGTTACAGATGTCTATGAATCAACTATGTTTGGCACGAGTATAATCAAAAAAAGATATAACATGTGAGTAGGCGGCCGAGGCCATTACATGTCATCATTTACTAAATTGTCATCGTTGGTTTATGTAAGGTTATTTTCACAATTAAGAAACGAGTCTAACAGCCCTTTAATAGGTATATCAAAGTGATCAAACAGAGATATTCCTTCACCCAATGTGATGTAATTCTGATCAAGTAACATGTATAGTATCTGTTTTTTAGTAAAGAGATAATTTGGATTCTTCAGCATCTTTAACACTATTATTCTCATCTTTACGTTGACCACTCTTGCCAATATCGATATGCTATCGTCTTTGATGATACTATTATCAGGGTTATTTTTTATCTCCTCATCTATAACACTGTTAAGATGTTCATCTATTTTGTTGTCAGTAAGTCCACATCTTTTGTAAAGTTTGTTGGCCTCATCGGGGTTAATTACAAAATTGCCAAACAACCAATTGTCAACTTCTTTAACTGTGACTGTAATTCTTGCATATTTGAGTGTTAGTCTTGCTATCTCTCTAGAAATTTCGCGGCCTGAACTATAATCGTTCATGATTTTCTTAGTATATAGTATAAACAAATTATCACTTATTGTTAAGACCGCAACATTCAAAAAAAGAATTCATATGATAGGCAGCGCCAGGCCGTCAGCATTAGTCTACCCACCAATTTACTCCCTTGTCCGACATTTTTCTGAAGAACGCGGAGTCAGAAAGCTCCTCTATTGCGTGCGCGTTAAGAGAGCTCGGATGCTGGCACATAAATATCTCATGGCCCCGTTTCTTCTCGACGCTGCTCGCTAGAGTTTTGGCATCATTACCGAGTAGCAGTATTGGAATATCGTTTGTGATACGCGAAACACAAACAATAACATGTTTCATGATTGGCTTCCAATACTTTACATGTGGCTTGTTCTTTGCATCAATGAGCGTTGTTAGTCCTACGTTGATCAGCAGCACTCCCTGCGCGGCAATCTTCATTAGCGAGTGATCAAAGTTTGTGTTGGATGATGCTTTCATGTTGCCGGTCAACGCACGTGTCATCGCCGTAACAAAGTTAATAAGCGTGCTGCCAATGTATTGATTGCTTGGCCTGTTTCCATGGCCCATAGCAAATCCATTGGCGAGATTACGATGTGGATATGGATCCTGAACGATTATAATTGCTTTGGTGTCTATCGGCTTAAACATAGTGAATGGCCGAAATATCATTGTTGCCGGCGGCGTCAGATTGTTGCATGTTAGTACCTTTTCATTTATGTCCGTCTTACATTTGTCCGGCACAGACATAAAGATGTTCTGCCATGGTTCAGACAGTTTTATTACTAGATTAGCATATGTTAACGCTTCCGTCGACATGTCTGAGTGATATTATTGTATGGTTGTTTAAAATCAAGTTTTTTTTGATGATATTATCCTGTTTTAACAAAGGACATAATAACAAAAATGTCATCACTCAATGTTTATGTGACCACGTTTAATGATCGCGTGGTTATCGACACCGCAAACTATGATATTAATCCAGCCACCACAATATTGGAGGAAGTCCAGAAAAAGTTTTGCGGAAGCTTTCATGATGGTCGTCTATGTATAGACATAATAAAGATTAAAGGAGTAAGTATGTCTTACACATACGATAATGACACGCGGTCAACAGTGAGATGTACAATACTTGCTAAGTTTGCCGATTTCAAGGAGGGATCAATGATGTGCAACTTTGAAAAGACAGATGTGCTTTTGACTGAGGCAAAGATACGAGTGTTCAGATATAAGATGCCAGAAACAACTGGCAAATTCCCGGTACAGATCTATATACCAGGTCTAGACACAAGCGGAAACAAGGATGAGCCGCATCGCGCATGGGGCAAGTTGATAAGTAATCTTGTTAACCTCAACTCGAGACAATTGTTTGGAATCATATCACACTCCAGTGAGAAGTTCAAGGATATACAGGTAACAATTATGGAGCCGCTTCACTTTCGGCCAATGCTGTTTATTATTAACGAGATTGCCAAAGATGCTATTAATGCCGCCTTCATCATGAAAACAATCCGCGACAATACTAGCGATACCAAGCAGCTGATCAACAACAAGGAAATGACAAAAAAGATGGACGCAGAGATCATATCGGAGTATAGCCGCCTGCGAGACAAGTATTGCGGCACAAACATTTCGCCGGCACAAAAAGACCTGCGGCCCGACAAAAAACTATTTATTTGGCTGGATATGAGCGGCCTATACACTTGCGCCGACAGCAGTCAAATTAATAAAGAAGTTATTCCCATCGAGATATCGAGCGATGAAACAATAATAGACCTCGGGTCGCGCTTCTATCAGATGCATCATAATATGATTCTTGAGATGCAAAATCAGAATGGCGCCAAATCACTAAATGTTTTGGGGGCCTACCTTGAACATGAGCGATCTCGAACCGAGTAACTCATTGTGGATGTTTTTGGTGACCTCGGGTATGTTGCGGCCGCTTATCACGCTGCCTACCGGTATGTTAGACATACTGACTGATCTGTTGATGTCATTTAAACATATGTTAGTTTCTGTACTGAGAAATATGAGTCTATAACTCGAATGTCTTTGAAGACTTTTTTCCACCTTTATACCACTGCTCTTGCTGCCGCGCCTCTTAAAGATGTTGTTGATTTTTTTGCGAAGAGTTCTTAACATATTTGAATGTAAGTGTCTTGCATCAATTCAGCTAGAATGGATAAGAATCCTGAAGAAGAGCAGTATCTAATGCTGGTTAAAGAAATAATCAAATCTGAAAACATCACTGGCAATCGAACAGGTATCAAAACATACACGAAGTATGGCGCCATGATGCGATTCTCGCTGGCCGCCGGCCAGCTGCCAATGTTAACAACTAAACGCGTGCCATTCAAGACTGTGCTGCGCGAGCTGCTGTGGTTTATTAGTGGCAGCACTGACAATGAAAGATTAAAAGAGCGAGGCGTACATATTTGGGACGACAACGGAACAAGAGAGTTTCTTGATGGTCGCGGCCTGCGCAATAATGCCGTCAATGATCTTGGGCCAATTTATGGTCACCAATGGAGACATGCGGGCGCCAAATACATTAACTGCACTGTTAACTACGAAGATCAGGGCGTCGATCAGCTGCAGCGCGTCATTGATCAGATTATTAGAGAGCCGCAACGGCGCGACATAATAATGAGCGCGTGGAATGCCGCCGACATAGATAAGATGGCGTTGCCGCCGTGTCACTGCTTTGTTCAATTTCATGTTGACGGCGAGCGGCTTATATGTCAGCTTTATCAGCGCAGTGCTGATATGGGACTCGGTGTGCCATTTAACATTGCGAGCTATGCTTTGCTCACGCATATGATTGCTCATATTGCTGGACTAGAAGCATACGAGCTCATACATGTTCTTGGAAATGCGCATGTGTACGAGAATCATGTCGAGGTGCTCGAAAAGCAAATAGAGAGGAAGCCGCGAAGATTTCCTCATCTGCAGATAAAGAGGAATATTAATCACATTGACAACTTTCGCGAGGAAGACTTTGAGGTTATAGGTTACCGGCCGCACCCCAAGTTACAAATGAAGATGGCGGTCTAAACGCATGTTGCTGTTTTTTTGTTATCATGTGAATGTTTTACTATCTGTTCAACCATGTTCTTAACATCGCTATATTGAAATTTTAGGTTTATAGGCAGTAATCTCCTATGAGACAATATTAACACATGATACTTTGATAAAAATATGAGTGTAAAAAACTATACATAAGATCATAGATATGAATGCAGGTAGAGATTCGATAGCTGATGATAGCTATCTATATAAGGACATAATGTGATTTGTTATGTTTTTTGATAAATACTCTGCTAGATATTGGAAGATTGATAAAGTATCTATTCGCGACATCCATGATGCTTTCATACACCACGCTGTATAATTCTGTTTCACGGCATCTGTTCAAAATAATAAACAAGTTTGGCCTAATGCATAAGTCATCAATATATGCAAAGATAATACTACACAAACTAAAGATCATGTTCAGATATGCAGACATCACTATGAGTAAAGAAGATGATGATGATGATAATCTATATACTTCTTCAGAGATCATTGTATTTTATGATATGACAAGTTACTGCATTGTGTTTGATGCACATGATCATAGAGATACTCTAATGCGAGATTGCGAGAAATATGCGTGTCACAACTATGTTATGTTTATAACCATGACAAGATCTGTTGACAGTATATATACATGGGGACTGAATGTCTCAATAATAGATGTGATAAGAAGAATAACAATGGAGATTCTTGATGAGCCTATCTTAATAAATACATCAGCATTCTTTAAATTAGATAAACGCACGAGCGATGTGTTTGGAATAGTAGTGAATGCTGCGGATATGATAGATTATAATTCTTACACCACTAGTGAAGATTTCGCTCAGCTTTTGTTTAATGAGACAAGAAGGCAGTTAGTACAGAACAATATGATGAAGAATATTCTTTTTCCAAAGTTTCTGCCTCTAGTCTATGAGATGGGTCATGGTTTTGCAACAGTGAAAGACTACATATTTAACTGTTTCATCATCGATGGAAGAATTGTTATCTTCCCGATTGCCAAAAATTGTGATATTCATTATGTGGCCATATCAGCGTTCAGATACAAAATTATTAACCCATATCACGACGTGATGATCGTGTACATGAAAGATCCTTAGAAATTGCAAGATTGTTCTCTTTTTTGATTTGCCGGCCATCTGATAAGTTTACTATTGGCTAATTATAGAGTCAAAATCAGCCATAACAGTATGCGTTATACAAAATATGTGTATGATCTCATTTCTCGGGAGCTCGACTGTTTGTTCTCATCTCTCGATATATCGACCAATCCAGTAATATTCGCCCAGTTCATATTCTATCAGATAAACTTCGAGAACAAGTTTTCTAATACAAAGATCACCATATCAGAAGATAGTGTTATGGAGTTATATGCAGAGATAAGTACAAATGTTAGCGGAAAGAAGATAATCATTAGATTTGACTCTAACTCCAAGCAGCCAGTCATCGAAGATGAACAGACTAAATATGAAACATGTGACTATCTCATCGTTGTTTCTATTTCGTGCGCGCCACAAAGCATATATGATTGGTATGTGTTGTCAAAAGTGATCAACCTAAAGAGCAAGACCATCGTCGGCATTCCAAGCCGGGACACAATAAAGATAAACAACTGTGATATTGTGTTAGAGAAGTTTGATATTAACATTATCAGAATGATTGTGTCACTCAATCATCAGATATATTTTTCCGGAGTTAAGGTCAACAAGTTTGTTGATGATATGTTCTCTCTGCTAAGCTTCCATGTTGAAAAGGATCTCAACTCTTTATCACATCGAAGTGTGCAGCTTCTATATAAACTTGATAAATCATCAATTGTATTAGAGGATAATGTCAAGAATGTGATAATCATAAATGATAAGTTGTTATTTGCGTCATTCACTGATCCCAGTCATGAATACGAAGCCGCCATATCAATTCTCAGAGTAATGATGTTTGACCCAGAGTATAAGGGCTTTATCATCAATGCCCTAGAAGGAACAGTTACATATATTGACGGCACACCCGTTGTTCGCGGCATCAACGCCGAGGAGCAGTGCCATCAAGCAATAAAGGCAAGTACTCGAAAGGCCCGGCAGCGAGAAGAGAAGCGCAAAATTATAAGACATAATCATTTGATGCTGTCTTCATTTAATCAGCCATCAAGCAGTCAGAGTCCAGCCATTAGTGAGTCAAACTCTAGCATTGATACCATCATGGTTACTCAGTTTTCAGACATTAACGACAATGATAATCCCAACGAGAAGGTAGAGTCAATGGTTTTATGAGATTGCATTTTGGTGGTGGAACCAGAGCAGCTCATGTATTTTTTTTTTGAATCAGACTACCTATACATTAGACAAACTATCTTTCATTATGAAGGTTTCATCTCTGTTTGATCTCTGTGTTAGAAATCTAGCAGTACACAACAGAGATGATCCAAAATGGCCGGGCATCAGTTCTCTATTGTACAGGTACATGAGTGATAGAATGGATGCATTAATATCTATACAGATTAATCCTGTTGTTGGGACACCATTTGTGAATAAGATTGTCAAAATGAACATCTCTAAGATTCTATGCGGTCTAATCAAGCGTGGTCTAGTTAATCTCGTAGAGATTGATACATCATGGATATATCTTATAAAAAAATATACAGACAAAGAAGACAAATTCAATATCATAAGGACATCTATAGAGATAGATCCAAACTCCTCATATGCCATCATTATGAAAACTTTGCTGAAAGATATGAATAATCGAGAGAAGTTCGAACTATTGATGATCTTAGTAACAAATGAAGAGTGGCAGGGATCTTTTAGATATTTGTGTAATGCATGGATGATGAATACTTCTAAATTTAGTTTAGACATGTATAGAGAAAAGACAATTACTCCACGACAGTTATGCAGTATTCTTATAGCATATCATGCTAGACATAACAAGATGATTGACTTTTTTAATGACATAAATATTAAATATATAAATGATAATAATAGTGGTGGTTATGAGATGAGAATATACTATGATGTTATCAAACTATATGTTTCCACTGGAGATATTAAGTTCTGGAATCTGTCTAATGAGTGGACTGAAGATTATAGACTAAGACCTTCAGGCTTAAGTGTTGATGAAAAAATGAACATAATAAAAGCATCTATCAATGTCATAAATCCTCTTCATAGACCATATCTTAGTCAAATACCAAGTTTTTGGTATAAAGGGATGACACGCCAACAAAAAATGATACTAATCGATATGTTTCATGAACATAAACGTTTGGATCTTAGAAGAATGGCCACATCATTCTTCACCAGTGGTCGTACGGATGGTTATATAAGTTATTGTAATGATAATGAGAATGTTATTAGACCATCAGAACTCTATTATATACTTATCAAATATGGGGTCAATGAACGCCGTCGATACATCGAGTTCCTCAATCTTGAAAACCTAATAATATATAACAAGACCATACTTATAAAGATACTTATAGCGTTTGATAAGAGTGGTCTTTTAGATATTGATGGTGAAAGAAGTATACATAGAATCCTGATAAGCAGATATTATGTAATTGGACAAATGACAAATAAAGAAAAGATGACAATGGTGTCCAACACAAAGATCGCCAACACCATACTGAAATCGACTCATAATACTGGTATTAATAGAGATCATGTCATAATAATGTTTAAAGTATGTACTATTGATATTACAGATGTTAACACTCTATGGTTGTCGACACTTTCTGCTAACTATCTTTTCAAAGTCTTATGGCGATCTGTTAGGAATGGATATACAAAACCACATGGGATAACATATCCTTGTACTCACAATCTTCTTTATTTAACAAAAATCAATGTAAGCCGGCAAAAAAGATATAGCTTTGTCTATGAATGCGATGCTAATGAGATTGTCAAAATGAATCCCGACTGGTACGCGGACTTCACCAAGAGACAACGAAAGAACATTGCACTGAAGATTAAAGAGACATCATTGATGCCGCCAGAAGGATTGTAAGCGAAGCCGCTTAATCTGTTCTTACAAAAAACAGTAACTATATTATCCTTTTTTCTTCATTGTCTATCTAGTGCCAGTTGACCCTAGTCCACCCTGGCCGCGTTTTGTTTCACTGAGCTGGTTTACTACAGTTACTGGCCCAAACGCGTTGGGCTCAATAACAATCTGAGCGAATCGTTCGCCGCGCTCCAGTGTCACATCACGATCAGTGATGGTCTGAACAATTAGTGGGCCGCGATAGTCGGAGTCAATTACACCAACATTCTGATAGAAGCCTTTCATGAACATGCTTGATCGCAGATACAACTTTCCATGATATCCTATTGGAATCTCTACATGGACGCCAGTGTCTATTCTTGTCCTGGTGTTCTTTTCAATCAACTGTGTCTCTCGGCAGTATAAATCATAACCTACGGCATATTCTGATGCTGCCACAGGCACAAAGGCATTAGTATCCGGAATAGCAAGTCCAGTGTTGGTATCGACCTTGTTTGGCTCGACCTGAACCTTAAATATAAAGTTGTTTGTCTTGTGAGACGCATAGTCAAAGTACACATATTGTGGTTGTCTTGCTATTCTAGACATGGCTGGAGTAATCATATGACTGATTTGTTATTGCGGTTATAAAATCAAAAAATATATTCTTCTACCATCTATGTAGTTACTCTCTTTGGCATGTTGTCTTTTGGACTCGGCGATCTTGTTCTCATCTCCTTTCTTTCTAAATCGCGATTTCTGTCTTCTGTCTTTCTAATACTGGATATCATTTTCTTTGCTCGGATTGCATCAATCTCTTTATTCCTATGTCTTTTTCTGTCTTTTTTTTCTAATCTAGAACTACTAATCTTAATATCTTCTGACATTTTGATGAAAGACGATTTGTGAAAACAAGATGGCCAACTATTTGACCAAGACTAACGAGTCTATATCTGATAAATTTGCGATACTTAATGAAGCAATAAAAAAAGATGAAACACTAGAAAGATCCGTGATTGGTCATGGCAACATGGACAACAAATATGTTATCATAGACATGATCAAAACTATGATAGTCGATATATCAGACAGTAACGAGATATCTATAAACATCGAGTATATGGAATGTAGCGACGATGAGGAGGAAATTAACTCATGCAGTTATGTAGATAATGTTGACGAAGTGATAGACGAGGTATATCTCTGTGATGACGGCCCGGACAGTGATGACATGATCAAGAACATAATAGATGACTCCAATCTTCCACTGCTAATAGAAAAGTCAACTAATCGCGGCGAAGCATATCTTGGCAGCCTAGAAAGAATGAAGAAGAACTTTATATACCCGCGCGGCGCCAATCATAACCGCGATAGCAAGCTTTATATGACGACAAAAGCCCTGGAGAAGGACAAGCGTCTCATTGATCGCGGCATATCGTCGTTTGAATCCGATCACGATCTTCCAGCAAAATCGCCAGGAATAATTCTTATGTTGAACAGCACCGGTAACAAGAGCTGTGTTCCATGTTTATTGTTTATTTATCGCAACAAGATGTTTCATTGTTACAGATCGCAGTATATAAACGACGTCGGCTGCAAGAGCCTAAACATAATAAGAGCCGATGACTTGCCGAGCGCAAGCACATATACTGGCCTCATCGAGTCCGCGCTGAATTTCTTTAATGTCGGGCCGCAAACAAGAGTGTTCACAGATTATAGCTGTATGTTTAGGACGCTCGAATATGATGACTGGCCAGCGGCCACCAACTTGCCGGCCGGCATAGTAGAGAATGATTATCCTGGCTGGCGCATGTACAGTTTATCATGTGATCGACTTGGCGGCAACAACAGTGCGGTAGCCGTGCTGGACCCGGTTATGATAAGAAACACAGGCAGTCAGTGTGGTATTGTTCTGTCAGTCATCGATGACATAACACAAATGTACAAGTTTGTTGACCGCCACAAGTTCAAGTATATTGGCTCGTTTCCGGGCCACAAATGGATAAACTGGCTTTATGCCAACTCGATGATAAACAAGAAGACATTTGATGATATACTTGGTCTATAGCGGCTGGCCGCCAAAAAACAATGAAATAAACATGTTCGCGCCGTGACGCTCTATTGTTTGTCAGCCTCCAGTTGATCGCGCAGACTCTTGGCAACTTTAGCAAGTGGGAATATGTCGTCAAACTCTTCAATGATCTTGTTGATGTTCATGTCGGTTACATCTAGTTCATCAATCTTAATATGTTTCTTCTTTGTTATGCTGTCAATGAACTCGCTGGTAACAGTTGTAACATTGCGGGTATGATCGTTATTAACCAGCTTGAAGATCCGATCAATGAGTTTGTGAACAGATTCGGCTGGCAAGGTCATTAGCAGCTTATCAAATATGGTGTATGAGTCGATGATATGCAACTCTTTGTTTGAATCCGGCTCATTGCCCGGCAAGGTTGAGTTGTGCAGTTGGATTAGTCGCTCGCGCTTAACTGGACTTTCATATGTCTCTTCGAATGCGCGCAATATCTTGACTAGTCGATCGCGCGACTCTGGATCATCACGCAAATGTTTAGATGACACCAGCGGCTTAAGCATTCTAATTATTGTTGATGTGTCTGTGAAGTGCCGCCGATTAACATCCAATACGCTGGTAAGTATTCTTTTCATGGACTCATCCATTTCCGGCATAGCTTGTTTGCTGTAGAGTGGAACATGGTATACTGACTTCATAAATCCTTCTACGTCACTGTCATTGAGGCTTGGTGACATGGCCTTAATATACATAAACATATTGAAGAAATCGGCAAAGTTGCTGAATAAAACTTTAGATACAAGTTTGGCCTTGGCAATAAGTGCCGGGAAATAGAACTCCATACAGGCGTTATTACATTTCTTGGCCAATTCTGCCGCCGTCCGATTGATTAGCGGCACGTGTTTGATTACCATGTCGTTAACCTCTTTTTTGCGCCGCTCGCCGCTGTCGCGCCAGTACTTTCGTACTGTTTCTGTTATTCTTAGCTGCAGATCTGCGGGCAGCACCTTGTTGTACATGTCCTTTGATGTCTCATCAATGTCCGCCATCTGGCCGGATGGCGTCAATATGCACTTGCTGCCCTCGAGGAACGACAAGCCGAGCGCCGACAAGTCGCGCGCCAAGAAGTCGCTGTCATGAATGGACGCAATAAACGAGTTAACTATCTCCGATGTCTGTGCCGCCTTATTTAGCAATTTGGGCCCATCAAGCGGGGTAACCGGGCCAGGATCCGGCGTACACAAACTTGATAAGACATTGCTGCTCATTAATACCTGCTTCCCATTGTGATTTGCAAATCGCAGCCGCATAAGAGCCAGTTCGTGATTGTTGTCGCTGTCGTCTTTGCTATAACAGCTCTTAGTATTGTTAGTCTTATATAGATGACACATTTCTGTTAACTCATCATTCATGGCAATAATCTTATTCTGCATGCTGCGGAACCGTGCCTGATCTTCTTTTTCGAGCACGTTGGTGGTGTTCTTGTCGCCGAATCTGATTTTGTCAAATACTTTGTTAAGATCAACATATTGCTTGTAAAGATCCTTATATGAGTTAAGCTCAACATCATTGGTCATGCCGCCAATAGAGACAGCCATAATCTGTTGATATTTGGTTATCATTGCGGCTAGTGTCTCATCGGCCTGCTGCATTTTTTTATTGGCCTCGATGATCTGATTAACCGTTCGTGAATCACTGAGTATGTTATCGAGCGGCTGTTTATTATTGTGAAGCTCTTTTGTTAGTTCATTGTTGTCCGCCAGTATGCGGGCCGCATTTGACGCTTTAACATTGTCCTCGTTAATCACATTCAGGCCGTTATTCTTAAGAACAGAGCTAGGATAGTTAAATGACTTGCTGACGGCAATATTTGTGGCAATCGGTGCCACAAACACTGGTATGCCCTTTGACCGGTAATGCTTGACCGCCTTCTCTGCTTCGTCTTGTGCCGCTCTGGTCTTTTTCACTCCGCCGCCATCTACCATATGTGCACTCAACACAGACATAGTCACATTGAACGGTGACAATGTAAAGTGCTGTATTGTCGCGAGCGAGTCATTGTGTTCTTGCTCGAATTGTTTAAGGCCGGCAGCATATGGACGAAAGTTGGAGAGCAGACTGCGCGCAGACGAGATCTCATCATCTTCACTTTCTTTGCTGTAACCAATGTTCTTGAATGCCAGCCGCGCCAGATTGGCCGCATCACGAATGCGCTTATGCACCTTGACATTCTTGCCGAGCTTGCTTTTTGGCAGTGTCTGTGCCGCATTGGTTTCAATCGATGGAAATGCAATGTGCCGCGCAAGAAAGGCCGCAATCTTATCAAAGTCTTTGCTTGTAATAATTCTGGAGTCGACCTCCTTGCGCAGTGAGTCAAAGAGATACAATATCAACTTTTGTGTGGTCAAAAGCTCCATTGTCTTGTTTGTGTGTGAGTTGACATACATGACGGCGTATCCCATTTGCGAGTGTTCCAGCTTAAGATCTTCCGGGAACTCAAGAAATTCATTAATTTTAGCATCTGGAATCACTTGTTGTCTGAACAGATCCTCGTTGAGAAAGGCGCCGCGATTAATCCGTTCCTGAATGAAGTTAATGAAGTTGCCCTTCTCGGTGGCAGTATAGTAAGAGTTGTTATCAATGTTAAGATACTGCTTGATTCTATCGTTACTAATCATGTTTTCGGCCGCATTCAAAAGCTCGCGCGTCGATGTGCGATTAAACGTGAACTCGACGGGGCCGTGATTCTCGGAGGGCTGCCTTAGTATATAGTCGATAAGTTCACCCTGCTCGTGATCAATGAATGGATCTTTCTCGAACTTGGTCTTTGGCTGCATTTCGGCACGTTTACGCATGCCTTCTGGATCAATCTTTAGTTCGCGATGTACCTCGTCTATGATCTTCTCGCACTCTGTCTTTGGAACCACCTCATCAATGCTAATCTCGATCTTGCGACGATTGCCGCATAGATACTCGCGGATATCTGTGATCTTATCATATTTTGCGATGATGTTATCTCTTTGTTCCTCTGTTAGGATAACGTGGGTCTCAACAAAATCACCCTTTGTTCTGTCGACTATTTCATCAATGTTACTATTATCCACTTCAACATCACGTTTCACTACATCAAAGTCTGCTTGTGGTTCGGACGCCATTGATGAAAATAATTATGTTCTATTATAAAATATCAAGTCTTGGATCAGCGTATTAATAGATCTAAAAAAATAAGTAATGAACTATATAGACAAAGTTTGAATATAATAGCGGACTTGTTAAACATTCATCATGCGGCTTATCTCGTCGTTTATTTCACGCACAGTAAGTGAGACCGTCAAGAGGTTAGAACTGGCGTATATCAATGACGAAGGAGTAAGTATGGACGACATAATTACATTCATGGCAATGTCAACTGTGGCCATTAACAAGAAGCGGTATATAATAGACCACATTCTGACCGCCTACAACATGTTGTTTAACCGCATAAATAATGATGCGCTAGTAGAGGAGATTACCCCGACGCTATTCAAGTTCACAAGTAACTTCTCGTCGAAGATGGTGACGCGCCAGGTAAAGCGGCCAAAACGGTCGCCGATTGCGCACGTATCTTCGAATCGCGAGGATTATTTCATGAAGTGGATTCGCCGGCTACAAGGAATATCTGACGAGATATCCATACAGGAACTTAAGTTGCGCATTGACGGAATACGGTTTTATCTTAACGGGTATGGCGTCAATGTTAATCTTTCTACACCGGACGAACTTAAAATGGAGATTAAGCGCATAGGTCAAAAGATCATCAAGTCCAAGCTTTCGGATCTGTATGACTTTATACCAATAATACTAATGATCTTATGTGATTATCCGATACCGCAATTCACGGAGGAGGAGGTGTCAGAACTTCTGTATCACTTCAAGAGAATAGACAAAGGCCTGGAAGAACTAAAAATGCTGGAGTCTAATCAGATATACTATCCGTCTATAATCAAGTTTATAATCATGAATTTCATTAAACCGAAGCCAACCAGCTCATTATATGGTCTTGTTAGATTCTTACCCAATCCAACGAATGACAAGCAAAAGTACATGCTCAATAATGTTTATCACCACATTCATCTTAACAATACTAATGTAGAACATAGAATTCACAATCTTTATGAAAGCGTATGAAATTTTGTGTGTTATATAATACGAGAATCACAACAATAACATCATAATGGCAGCTAAACGAGTATTAGCCTCTCAGATAATGAGTCAGGAGGGAATCAAAGTGAATCAAAGTATAAAATCGTTAAGTGATCAAATTGGCGCTATGATGTTTGATACATCTATCGTCTTTGATCAAAACAAAACGAACGCAATCAATGAATATTATGTTAGAGTACAGCCGTTTATATCCAACTTTGTTATTACGGTTGAGACATATTACAAATGGATCATAGACTTTATCAACAGCATCTATGAGCAGAACATACCACTCTTATATTACCAATACACACGCGAACAAATTGTTGCCGAACTGAACAATGTATGTACGAATGTTATCGCGATGGTCAATGACATAATGGCGGCAATGTCCCAGTTTACTACGGCATTCAGTCAGGGAACAGTGTTGGACCCCACAACCACGAAAATTTGCTGGATGTCCATTGTTAACTCGAACTTTATGCGATGGGTTAGCAGCACAGACGTGTTTAACATCCATAAGACAGTGGTGCCATTCTACAACTTTCATGTGGCCGGCAACAATGACATTGCATCATTCTTTTGTGCTATCACGCAGCTGGTCTCCGACGAGCGTATCAAGATGTTTCCTATTGTTGGGACGGCCATTGATCAGATTTTGTTTACGAATCATCTGGATATGGCGTCGGGCCAAACGTTTGATCACAAGCGAATTGACGAGTTCATAAGCATTAACTATACGTTCATGAATAACATCTGTCAGTTTCTTACACAGATCATATTTGTTCCGGTTGATGTGTCAATCATGTATAATGATCTTTTAACATTTGTTAAAGGCATTCAGACGCGAATTCATCAAAGTAACGAAACACCGCTTAACAAAGCAAATGTTGACAACTTTGTGAATGTACTTGGCGGCATCTCAGACATGATATACGCCAATTTTAATCGCTACTACATAGAATATCTTTTGTCCGGAATGAACATGTCCGTGGTGATGATGAGCGTGATCGATGACATTTCCGCGAATAGTCTAAAGGATCAAATAAGCAACAGCAAGGAAACAATTGCGGCCGGTCTTAAGACGGTCATTGAGTTTGTACAAAACAATATGCCCGGCGATCCCAATCAGCTGCAGATGCTGAATGCCGTCCACGAGATGCTTGGACAATTCTGTTCTGATCGCGGCATGATGCTGTCGGCTATGTATCTATGATTCTTTGTCTATATATATTTTTTGATTATGTATCTTGTCAATATACTTCTTCTAAGATGGCAGAATTTGATGCTACTGATGATCTGGAACTTATATTCCGCAAGGCCAAACTAAAGGATGATCTTGATCTACAGATTTCTGTACTTGTGTGGGTGAGCGGCACTGCAAAAAAATACGACACCATTAGCGATTCAATGATTGATGAGTGGTGGATTTCTGTGCTAGTGGAGCATAAAGATAAAGTGTTTCAGAAGTTAAAGAATAGAGCTGTAGTAGTAGATGTATGGAAGAGAGTGATGATGTCCATAAAGTCCATCTCGTTGAAAGATGTGCCGGCCGGCGATGATCCCAAAACGGTAAAGATTAAATTATTTGTTGCCCTTCCTCTATATGTCTTAACAATCTTTGACAAAGTTGTAGATGATCCAGATCTAATAAACTATAAAATGTACTCATACATAAACCAGTTATGTGATATGCAATGTCTGGAAAGAGAAGCAGATGACATTGTCAGGCTGCTTAACATAACACAAAACATCAGTCTCATAAAGACTATGATTATGTTAATCGAGAATAACATTGGCAAATCATGTGATGCTCTTTTGTACTCGCGCAAAGGCGGCATTTCAGCGAGGGGTCATAAATATGATAAGAAGTGTGTTTACGAGATGATAATAGAAAGGATAGAATCGTTACATGCAATAAAGATTATTCTCACTCACAAAGTGTTTGTTAATCACTTTCGAGATGTGCTAGAGAAACATCCATATAGAATGTTTAACATAAGTAAGTTGATAGTCCAACGTGTAACTGTTAAATCAGAACCAGAAGTAATAGTCAACGAACAAGATAAACCGCGGGGCATCATTGGCGGATTCTTCAATTACATGTATAAAAACTAGACAAACAATATCTTTCTGATTAAGATCTTTTTTGATTCACTTGCTATCTGCCACAATTGTCCACCGACAAGTACAGACTTCAAGATGGAGGTCGTGGCCTATAACAAGGAAACGTTAGAGGATGTGGATAAGATAAAGCGAATGAACAAGTCGCTGAGGGCATTAATATATGATTATCTTCTTGAGAGAAGAAAGGTCGGCAGCGGCTATGTCACGGCGCAATTGGCCATTACCAATCTTCTTAACATGATGTTCATGTTTATTGACGGAGAAGCAAAGCGCGAGTTCAAGGAACTTATGAAGACGAGCTGCTATGATTTCTGCGTAGAGATCTTGCCGCCGGGAACTACCGATATTAACTTCATGATCATTGATGAAAATGAGCTTAGCTCTTTCTTCACTGATGATTTCATGTACTTGTACAAAGATATAGGAGAGGTCATAACATACAAGAAAAGCGATAACATTGACTCGATGCTTAACGAGATCAAGGGAAAGATAGAAGTAATGGCCAGTAAAACAACGCGGGAAAGAAAGATAAGATGGCGAATGGATAACATAATGTTTGATCCCGAAGTCAGTACATTTGTTAACATATTGAGCATGCGATTAGAGTGGAGAGAACATTTCCAAATAGACAATACAGATTATCATTCATTCAAACAGTTGATCAAATCTGATAAGGTGGTGACTGAATGTGAAATGATGAACATGTGGCATCCTTGTCTCAAACTTCTATACTGTAAACATCCTAAGACTAATCTTAAGGCGATCATGGTGCCGCTCGAGCATGGCATGTCGGTGCTCATGATAATGAATGACGGCATTATTATTGAAGACATTAGTTATGTGATGTCAAAGATGGAGAGTGTAAATGTGAGTAGATTAAGCATTCCAAAATTCACATACACAACATCGATTGATCTCAAAAAAATACTTGAGAGTGGCGGCCTCAAGAAGATCTTTGAATTTGGTAGACTAACTAGAGATTATCAAAGGTTGTCTGCCCGCGACTACTTCGCGATTTACGAATTCAAACAACATGTGTGTATCTCATTTAACGAGAAGGGCATTGAATGCTTTTCACAAACAGACTTATGTGATTGGTCCGCGTGTAGTTCCTTCAAAGATAATTCGTTTATCGCAGATAGGACATTCCAGTTTCACATCATTCATGAACCAACTGGATTGTCGCTCATCGAGGGCGTCTACAATGGAGCAAGCAGTTAAGCAGATTTGCTAACATAACAAGAATATAGATAAGTGACATGTTTTTTGTTTTGAAAATACTATCATCATGTATTATTTGTTATAAGATAATAAAGAACCATGGATACCGACTGTTCAGTAAATGATACCAGGAAGTATTACCCCAATGTGATGAGTGCTATGAACATGAAGGTCAGAAGCATTATACACAACTATCTGATGAAAGAAAACGAGATCAAGGATGGCTATGTTGCGTCGCCGCTATCCGTTAATAGAATTATGAACACAATATTCATGTTCATTGACGGCGAGGCCAAAGAAGAGTATAACAACAGCATCGCGGCAGAAACACCTGACTACATGCTTTTCAGGCGCATTCCGAGTATGATTAAAAATGAGGACTTCGCGTTCATTGAGAATGGTGATGTAGAAAGATCGTTCACTGACGAGTTTATTGATGGCTATATGAATGCTGATGGTAAAATAATTCTCTACAATAGAGATGCAGGCATTGATGGCATTAGAAGTCTATTCAATGATAAGATCAAGAGGGCCACAAATGGCATAATAGTTGATATGTTTTCAACGGATGACATAACCAAACTCTTGGAAAGTAGCTCTGCTTCTGTGTTTGTCAACACTTTGTACATGAATGTGAAATGGAAATATCCATTTGAAAAGGCAGATACTATAAAAGATTACCCATTCAATCAGATGATTTCATCCGAAGAAAGGATAAACAGATGTGAGATGATGTTTGTAAGAAACATAACGAGGTCTCTTAGATACTATCGCAATGACAATCTTAAAGCAATAGTTGTGCCGTTTAAGGATTACGATCTATCCATACTTGTTATTATGAACAAAGGTGAACTTGTGAAGGACATTAAGAAACTAATGTCTAAAATGAAGCATGAACACATTGATGAGTTAGGGTTTCCCAAGTTCAAAAAGGAAATGGAGATAGACTTCATAGAGGTCTTTAAAAGTGGCGGCCTCAAGAAGGTGTTTGAAAGTGGAAGAGTAACTAACGATTACAGAAGAATATCCAAACGAGAATACTTCAACATTGAAAAAATAAAACAAAGAGTTTATCTCAACTTTGATGAAGAAGGATTCGAATCGGCAGTAGTTACACGCGTAGATGTTCTTCAAAGCGATGGATGCTTCAGTGATGATGAATCAATAGAGTTTATTGCCAATGAGACATTCCAGTTTCATGTTATGGATACAAGTACTGAAGTGTCATTCATCGAGGGTGTTTATAACGGCTGCTAGTTGACTTCCGCACGTTAAGAAAGATAATATGATCTGATGATGTATTTATATTTTTTTTGGTCATTTAAATAATATATTCTAAGCATTGTGTTATCGCATAACAATGGCAAAATATGGATCTCATGCGATTCATGTTGCGTTGCGCGATAAAGTATATGGTTACAATGATGACACGCCGTATATCGGAAACGAGAAGGTCGATGTTAGCGGCTTCTATCTTGGAGCCAACAACAAGAGCACCAACTATATAGCGAACTATAATATGAAGGGCGCCGATCCGCGCGATGAACCGGACTTAGATATGATGCGGGCCGGTGAAAGCTGGGCGCTCGCTGATTATGGGCCGCCATCGGGATTAGTGTTTCCACATCTTGGGCCGCGGCCAGTGCCGCGCGGCTTTCTTGGTGAGGAGCGTGACAACATCTTTGATATTGACCACGAGGCTAATCAGCACTTCTTGTCCGAGGTTGCATCACGGCCGCATCGAGTACAACCAAAAATAAAGCCATACCTACATCACGAGACATCACGCTACTCTGGCGGCCACACAGATGCGGCGCGCTTCAAGATCTCTAACAAAGCAATGAATGTGCAGCCGCAAGAATATCAGTCAGACAGGAAAGGATTCTTTAACTCCTTGTTTTCTCCGCCATCTCAGCCATGGACAGATTATCCCACAACAAATCCCCACGAGGGGCGTATCGGACATAATGTAGAGATAATGTATAACCGCGACTCGTTTCATCCATATGCCGAGCACAAGTTAAATCCGTACAAGCACGCGCTGTCGGGGCACAGCAACTGGGAGGGCGTACACAATACGGGCCACCAACTCGGCGACATACAAAATGTTAATATTGCGCCGAAGAGATTTGGCGCGTTTCATCACGGAACATCGGAGCATGTTATCAATCATACTCATCCAGAGGTGGTAGACAATGTTCATCATACATATTTTAGTAAGGGCGCGCTGGGTCCCAAATACACTGATGGCGGCCGCTGGATAAACAGAATGATTGAGCTACCAGGCCACTACTCGAGATACGAAACATTACAAGCCCCAAAGGGCGATCATAATGCCCATAACAGTGAGTTTAACCTGTGGGGGCGCGTTAACACAGACATGCCATATTATGGTCATTGGCATTAACATATTATACAAATTTGAAATAAGAGTTATTGTTACAAACTATACAGACGCCTGAACAGTTGCTCAAATAAACAGAGCACAAACAATTTTAGTGGTTATATAAAGGCTAATCGTACAATATTCACAACAAGAATCTACAACAACATGAGTATAGCAGCAGCACCACAGCAGGCTCCCATAATGGGTCAGCAAGCTATGCCACAACAGCCATCAATGGGAGGAGCACCGCCTCCAACTATTAATGCATTTTCATTTGATGCTTACTCCATCGAATACCAAAGAGATGCTAATGGATGCGTGAAAAACATATGTAGACCAATGTTGTTTACTATCTTGAACCCACAACTATCGAATGCACTAGCCAATATAGTCAGCCAGCAGCCACAAACTGCGGTAAACATTCCTCAAGAATTAGACTTTAAGGCAGGAACAATTCCTATTCAGTGTTATCCTTATGCACCCGCTAAAGTGGTCTCGACACTTAATCCCGAGGAAACCGCTGGATATATAATTTCTAGATGCACTAATGATTATTATGCCAAACTGAGAGCGCCGCCGCCACAACAAGCGCCGTATGGTGGTGCACCTCAAATGGCACAGCAGCCTATGATGCCACAATATTACCCCACACAACCTAACTTGCCATATCAGATTCCTCAGCCATGTGGCAATGTTGGATTTCCTCAGCAAAATGCATATGGAATGCCGGCTCCTATGCCGCAATCACAATATGGATATTCACATAATACTCCTATGTATAATCCGGTTAATCCAATGCAGATGAGGCCCAACCAGTTGGGCAACAACTTTGGATCATCGTGGGGCGCGTCTCCATATAAGAAGCCTGGTCCAACATTTAACTATGCTGCGACCTACAATCAGCAAATGAGTCCATACTTCCAGCAGCCCGCTACTGCTAATGGATTTGTTCAGCCACAAGTCGTTTCACAACCAGGAATGCACCAGCAAATGGGTTATGGCTATCCTCAACAGCCACCAATGGCGGGAGCATATCAAGCGCCTTATGGTCAGCCTATGGCTCCTGCATATAATAACTTTGGTTATCCTCAACAGCCACCAATGGTTCCTGGAATTAACCCATATAACATGTACACACAATTCCCTCCATACAGTCGCTAGAGTGACATAACAGTTATTGCCGTCAGAATGACATAATATGTCTAGTATTCTTTTTTTTGATAAACTTGCTAATTGCTACAACTAGTGCTAATGGATACTACGTCATTCACATTCCATTATGGAATAGGATGCATGTTAGGATTCGATAGCAAAAAAATTACCATATAGTAAATGAGTTTACATACGTTCATTTATTCAATATGGATGATGTAAGTGAAGAATTCCTCGTTGTTGATATGGGCTATAGTCCCGATATCACGACAATGACAGAAGATTCTATACAGCCATACATAATGAAGTATAGAGAAGATTTTCCAAACATTGAGATAATGTTGAAATACATGGTCAGTATTATTGGTGACCCCAATCTGGACATGATCTACAGATCAGAGATGTTTAATGATCCACGTGTCTACTTGATAGTTGATAATGACCCCAAATCGTCATTTGATTCGCGCGATAACAGAGCGGTAACAAAAGACAATAAAGAGATAAACATTGTTTTCGGCGACAAGTACAAGATATCCGGCATTAGAGTTCGCGGCCATAAGATTGACAAACTAGGCAATCTGCGCAAAATGAGACATGTGATAAATCTCTACAACAACAACTGCATAGTTGAGCGGCAAATACACGATAGCAATTATCTGGTAGTCGGCATTGACAAGCATGTGTCGCGCGTTGATATCATTCTTGCCGACTTTAACATGCAGTCAATCATGGTGTCAGAAAAGAACAGAGAGCTGAGGAACAAAGGAATATACATAATTGGCGAGCTGTCCACATATGAGAAGATATTGCGATCTGGCATATTTGATATGATGAGTCAGCGAAAGACAATCGAGCAAATAATCAAGGAGAGATATACGCAGCCTAAAAAGGACTACAAGAAGTTGTTGGAGCACTACATCTATAATAACATAAAGCAACTTCACGGCAAAAAGTTCAGTCATGAATCTATAATGAAATACATGAAAAAATATATCGATCACTTGAATGGCGAGTCCCAGTCTATCAATGCCTGCCCGCACTCAGAAATCATCAATGATCTGTTTACTAACACCCAAAGTGGTATCATAAGGAAGAACATACATAGACTGTCTGACTTTTATGATAAGAACTATAGTTGGGATAGATTTGTTAACTGCACGTCGTGTAATGCCGCTATAATTTGCCCACATCAACTTCTTCTTATGCAAAACAATGACAAAACGGAGTTCGAGAAGAAGAATCTAATGAAGCGATTCATTATCTATAAGAAACAGTTGAACTCGGCCACATGTCGTATATGTGCTACTGAAATTTATAGTTATGTTGATGAATTCGATCTTCAGAGCTTTAACTCGAACTCGTACTGGCATCACGATTACAAAGAAGAAGATCTTTACAGATACATTCTTAAGTACACGTCCATGCTGATCAAAACTGATGCAATCAAACTTAACCCCACTGTTCTGTCTGATAATGACATAATCAACCTCGGGGTACAGACAATTTATCACATAACAAACATAGCATTTCAGAAGTATCAGAGCACTAACATTACAGCCAGCGAGCTGTCCGACTTCATAAAATCCGTCTTTGCACTTATCTACTCTGGCGCATTCTTAATGTTCATTGCGGACGAGATAAAGATAAAGAAGCTTAACAATGTAGGCCGAATCAAGGTCATTAATATTAATGGCACCATGGAAGATATTGTTGGCCGAATATACAATCAATATCTCTCGTCCATGAATCGCGGGATACCCATAGAGTATTCCAACATCCTTATTGATGCGATCAGAGATGTTTCCAGAATGCAGAAACAGATAAAGGATCAGATCATTAGTTTGCAGGCCGCCAAGAACAAAGGCTTAATAAAGCGCGACATGTCATGGAGCTATCTTATTCCGGCGTCGCGAGTAATGAAGGCCGCCGGTTTCACAGAGAAGGACTCCATTTACAAGTTTATATATGAAGCAAAGGATGTTAAGATTGCCGCAAACATGCCGGGTGCAAAGTATATCACGTCTGTGTTAGAGAATGTGCGCGGCTATCTAGATCGGCGATCTCTTAATATTTCACTGATTGCCGCATCATATGTGGACTATGTTTATGTTGACACTCAGTCGACAATAGAAACAATTGATGAGTATCCGCCATATCATTCCATTATGGACGAAAAAGGCGAGAGTCACGAGTTTATGATGGATAACAAAAGTGGCAAGAGCATATGTAAGAAGTGCTGTTGGCAATTCAATGAAATAGCTAAGCACAAATCTGCGGACGCGGATATTCACAAGGTTATTCTATGCAAGAACAAATTTGAGATGGTCAAGCGATTATGCCCAAAGACCAAATCACATAATTACAAAAAAGATAGCAACAAATGCACGAGCTGCGGCTTCGACAGCTCATGGAAATTTAATGGCGCCGACTTCAAGAGCTATCTAGACAAGTATAAATCATTCTTGAATCCGGAGATATCTATCGTTAAGACAAGTGCTCAGAGCGCCTACAATAAGATCGATTACAACAACTACATAACTGAGCAGTTGTCCATTCTTGATAGCTATGATAACAAGATCAATGAGATCACCAAAGGCAATAAGAATGTTAACAATTGCATAAAGAAGATAATGAAGAATGAGGAGTTCTTGTATGAGAATCTACTGTCGGCGATATTCATTGTTAAGAGAATACTTTACTATCGTTCTGAATCCGGCATAATCCAATCTGAGATCATTGAAACTTTAAACAAGTCAATAAGCAAGAACAAGATTTCCAAGATAAGAGCAGACTTTGACAGTATTGCTGACTTTCGTGACATCATCATTGATCGAAACGGGGTCAAAAATAGTGATAGCGAAGAGATATACAAGATGTATATAAAAAACATCATCTTAAAGATTCTTTATCATATATCTAACATATCTATGGCTATGCTTATCTATGTTACTGATGCTCTTGTCTATAACAATAACCTTGTTATAAAACGACGTCTCAGCGCCGTTAACTCTGTCGGCATCGACCACGAGGATCTTGACGAGTTCGGTATGCAGACCGCCGAAGTGAAAATAGAAGAGAAGTCGCTGAATTCAGACATGATGGACAACTTCGGATCACAGTTTCATGAGGACGAAGATGAGGATTTCGAGAATGGACGATTTCTTGCCGGGCTTAGCAAAGATGATGAGTGAAAAAAAATATCATCTTTATATAGTAGTGATCATTATCGGTAGTGGTCCTGCTGGGGCGGGGGCGCACACAGATCTTTGCCGGTAGTGCTGCATAACATTGCATGGTGTGGAGGTACTATTTGACTTACAATGTAGTAGTCTTTTTTCATGCGTTCTTCTCTGTATCTGCGAATAATCTGAGAGGACATGGAGTATAGATTGGTGAGTATCTTGGTGGTTAAGGTTTCTATGAATGTATTATTACTTTCCACGTAACGATTGGGGTTAAATATTTTTTTAACAAGCACTATTATCTTTCTATCATTGATCATCAACAGAATGCTGTTTAAGATAGAGTTGTTCTCGTCACATTCTGTTCTATACTGATGCCAAATATTTCTTACACATATAGTATGTGTATGTTTGTAGATGTAAGCTATGATGATGCTGAATATGTTTGTCACGACAACCAGTGTTGTTACATTATGATTGATGATATCGGAGTAGAATCTGATAAGAGTATCTAGCATTTCTATTATGTGATGATAGCAAATTCTACATGTTTTGTATTGGTTGCGTTCGAAGTATTCCATTCCAATCTCGAATCTCTGTAAATAATTTTTGAAACTATTGTTTATCCTAGATATCAGGTTTTTTGTGAGTATATCATATGTAATACTATTTCCATACACACCCATGTAAAATTCTATACAAGATGTTGCAAATCCTAAACATGTTACCATACCTCCTGTGAATTCACAGTTAAACAATCCGGATTTATATAGAAGATCTATGGCACTTTTTTCATGGCCTAAGATTGCACGTGAATATGCTCTCATTAGATATGTGCCCATTTCAAAGTCCTTTTTCTTGTCTGTGTTGTGTATTTTAAAGTAGAACAGATTGAGAATGACAGACATAACGTCCTTGATAATATAGAACATTGGTATTCTAAATACGGACATAGACATAATCGTTTTGTCAAGTATAGATGTCAACCATACTGGCGGCGTATGATAGTGATTGATAGTGAGAGATGTATCTAACCATGGCGGCATTATTTTGGTCATACTGTTATTGGTGGTTATAGACCACTCGTAATCAATGATTATTGGATTATTTTTATAATAGAGAATGTTATCGACGCGGCCATCCATATGTATCACTCTATTATGGCTATTAGTATTCGATGATCTAATAATGCCCTTTGAGTATGTATCAAGATAGTGATAGACATTGCGGACTGCATTGCGTTCTTCTACTCCTTTAAACACGTTTGAAGTAAAGCTTTCTTTTTCCATTTCTGGCGGCTCATTATCAAGTTCTTTCATAGCTATTGCGTAAAACCGGCGCTTCAGTATATTCAATATGTTGTCAGATACGTAATCATCAAAATTACTTGTAGAGAATATACACACGCCGCAGCCAAGAATGATACTGTTCTCACCATCTACGGTAGTTTTAATTGAATTCCCGTTTTTGATGAACATATTGTTATACTTGTACAAGCTGATAAGCGCTTTATCAAACTTGTTATCATTGCGTTCTATAGTTTCATCGCCCTCAAACATCATTTTTATGATAAATGGCTCATCTCCAAGGCCTTCGTTAAGATGACGAACCTTAAGGATAACACTACCAAATATCTCATTCATTGACTCTTGAACCTGAATCTCCTCTAATATCTCAAGCTCCATCATAATGCCCTTCTTGTGAAAAGCCCTGCATTTGTAGTCCCAAGAGTCACTAATACAGGAGTAAAACACTGTTACATCTCTGGGAATAAAACCCATGATGCGCATATAGTTGTAGAAATGTTAATTTAGTCAAAAATATATCAACAACAACACTTGTAACTTATCTTCGACAAGTGATGGCCGGCATCTAAGTTGATTATAGTCGAATCATCACCGATTGTACCATAATCAATGCTGAATTTGCCGCCGCGGCTAATCTCAATGATGCAGCGCGCATATAATACGGCCTTAGAAAACAGTGTTTTGTCCTCGTGATAGTAACGTTTTATGCACTCTATGTTGTGATCGGACGAGAACACTACGAGAGCCACAAAAGTATCGGGGCACGCATTAAAGATATTTGATACATTGGCAATGTACTCCGCTATGCTGACTTCTGTGGGATCTGTTTTGATACATGTGATATCGCGCACCATTGTTCTGTCATTCTTGTAAGTTATGTGATTGGGATCCAGCACTTTGCCGCTTACTATCATCTGTTCTTGTAGATCGCCAAATATCATCTCTAGCGGCGGAAATATCATATGCGATGCCGCACCAACAAACTCACATAAGTATGTCCAGCCACGATTGCCATCTATGACATAAATCAAGCAGCCGGCATTATAGAAGTACTTTATCACATCGGATATGAAATCGTCAGTAATCAGTACAGACTTCATCTGATACATCTTGTTACCGATAACACATACATTGTCGTGAGTTGATATCTTTTTGAGCTGGAATGAAGATTTTACAATGTTGTAGAACAAACACTGCATGTTGCCGTTATAGGGCGCGTTGACCGGCGTTTTGTTGTATGTTAGTTTGCAGAACGTTTTGTCTGAGATAAAGCGGCCACTATCCGGAAACGACATAAGGATTCGTATGTTAAATATCATTGACTCGTGTTTCTTAAATCTTGCAATGCTGGATCCGCCAGTCTTGACTCGTTCCTGCTCAATTCTCCATTTGCCGTCTTCCATCAGGGTACTCTTGAATCTTATCTCTTCTATGGGCTTTTGAACGTGCTTCAACTTGTTGTCCTCCTTGTAATTGCCATCAAGTATTCCGCTTATAGACAATCTAGACAATATCATGACTGTGTCCATCTGGCTGGCCGACATCATAACATGAACATTATATCCAATCATCACCGATGAGAGCGTAGATCTTATTGCCAGGTCGTTTATGCCGTCAGTATAACTCTTGCACTCCAACTTTTGCTTGCCCCAGATTGGCGCGCGTGGAAAGAGTTTGTTTATGTTCTCTACTATCAGAATTGGTGTGGCCCCGTTTTGGTAGGCATAATCAGACATAGATCTAATGTTTTCTATGCGACGGTCCTTGATTGATGAAATAAGGTCACAGCACGTTTTTCTTTCTATTATTGCTAGAGTGGTTATGTTGCCGGCGCTGTCATTGTTGCAGATATGTATGTCTCCATATATTAGCTGACCAACAACAAATGGAAGAACTCTCTTGGGATTAATGCTGTGCATCTGCCTTATTGCTTCTATCATCTTTTTTTCTCTTGAATCGATAACAAAGAAGTTAGTGTTGGAGCCGATCTCCACAGTTTTGAAACTGTTGATAGGAAAGTTAATATTTCTGATCTTGGGAACGTACTGCATGTTGTGTACTCTTGTTGTGTAAGTTTTAAAATATGTCTATATATAGAGATGAAATTCTATTTATCATCAATCATCTCAAAAATCTCAATTACACTATACATGAAGATTCACCACTGTCTCACCCCAATTCTAAGCATGATAGCAGTCTAATATACAAAGGCCGCACACAAAATGGCAAGCAATGTGTGTTTAAAATAGGATGCAGTCTCAGGATGGAAATAGAAAAAGATGTCTACAGTAAACTGATCAACATAGAGCCGGACAAAATAGAACAAAAACTGTTATATACGCCTACTCCATATGACATAATAACCATTGGATCAGTTAATGATGAACAGATAAGAGATATAGTCATCATTGTTATGTCATTTGTTGACGGCAAACGACCCGACCCGAAGATATTTAACAACTCAGTGGATATTGCCGGATTTGTATCTTCTCTTGTTGATTCAGTAAAAAGCCTTCATGACATTGATTATGTACATTGTGACATAAGATCAGATAACATAATAGTCGACTACAAGAATGACATTATACATACGTATCTGATAGACTTTGATTTGTGCCGCGTAATAGATTACCATTCGAATGATAACAACGCGAGAATCTTAAACGAGAATGTTCTTTACGGGAGTGTATATGGAACATTTAAATCTGCTCCCGTTATTCAACAATGCGGCGGCTACACTATGCCGATCGACGATCTAGAAAGCGTTGTGTATGTGACATTGAAAATGCTTAACATTCTACCGTGGGACAAGATATGCGACATCATTTACAAGTTCAAACAGAATAAGGAGGAGAATGTTAATCGCGTGGCCGTAATGAAAAATCAGCTTATGACGGGAAATAATCAGTTCAACATAAATCCCGCAATAAAAGAAGTAACAGACTTTATCATGGACGCAAGATATTCGAATGATGTAGATTATGATCTCTTTGTTAAGTTAATGATAAGATTCATAGACGCCCACTACAGTGATCTATGACATTGACGAGTGACAACATATGAAATAGATATACTGTTTTTTGACGCTACACAATAGTTCCATCATTATGACCACCATCGAAAAACAAGTGGGCGATTTCTTCATTACTTGCATACCAAGCTTAGACAAGTTAACCGTCAATGACATCAAAAAAAGCTTTATTAACCCAGATGTCCGCCGCACAACCGAGTTCCTTCAAATGCGAATGAAGTGTGCCGGCAACGAGCTGAAGCTAGTCAAGGACAAGAAGATAACTGACCGCGATGTGTTAGTGAACTACATATTTCATCAACGAATACCTTGTGTTTTGTTTAACGCCTATTCGGTACTGAATAAGTCGCCGCCATCACTGAGATCGCCAGAAGATCTGCTGGAAGCGCTAGACATGTCAGATATAATTAAGGGGCGCGAACAAGTAGTAAGTAATGATGATGATGTTATTGCGTTCGAGAAATCATTGATCAATGATATGGCGCGCATAGAAGAAAAAATATATGATATGGCGTCAGAGCTTGTTATGAAATACTATAAGAACTGGAAACAGCTGAGCAAGTAAATGAAGCCGGTCAATCAACAATGAAGTATTTGCGATGAAGAATAGTCTCATTGAACATTGGATTTGTGTCAACAAGCGACAACACAACTCTCTTATCGTTTTGTGAGAACATAAGTTTGTACTTGGTGCGATCATTCTTGTCTATCATCGAGAATGGTAGTATCATGTTTGGTATAATGTTCTTGTCTACAACGATTGATATTTTGTTCTCTCTGTCATTGTTAACAAGTATGCCCTTTTCGGCATTTGGCGACACATATACAGATGCGTCCATATTTGATACTTCAAAAAGATTCCTGGCGATGTTGATGGTTATGTCTGATGAGTATGGCTTGGTGGGCTTCTCTATTGACTGATGTTCGATTATAGAGAATACAGTCTTTTCATCGCCATCCGGCGGTTTTTTGTCAAACACCAGTTCGATGCCGTCTATACTCTTATTTCTATGAAACAGTGTTTGGAGCGCATTTCGAAAGTTTGTCCACTGATCGACTAACATGCATAAAATGACACAACACACTTGTGGCCCCTCCTGTTTAACGGCAGACATGTAGACGGCGCTAGTGTCGTCATACAAGATCTTCTCCTCGATCTCCATCATCTTGAAGCCGTTTTCAGAGTATATTACCGGCGTCTTCTCTGTAGTAATGACAACCTCGCAGTCTATGTTTTTTCGCTTACTCAGATTAACAGAACTAATAATAGACATGTAGATCTCTGAACAATCATAAACAAAACTGTTACTAGTATATAGAACAAAGTAACATACGCCGCTTTTACTGATATCAAGCTGCGTTGGCGGCGTAGTCATCAGAAATGTGTACGGGCCATTTTTGAAGTCACAAAGCGGCGATATATAATAGTCGCACATATAAACTGTACTTTCCATCAACACAATCATATGTTCATTGAAATCATTCTTGTTGCTGGCGCGCAATGTTCTAAATGATAGCTTGCCATTAGGAAAGAGCCGTATAACAATTTTCCAGTCATTATGGGTCATTGCCGATATAATGTTCTTGAGACGATTATTGCGGCATTGTGACTCACTTGTTCCAGAAACATTCCAAATAAGAATTGGTTGATAGTCTGAACTATCTAGACAGCTTATTATTGGCAGCTTCTCAAGAACACTGTTTTTTTGCTCGCAGTTAGGATTAGTGTGTTCTATCTTAGTGTCCCAGTTGATTGGAATCTCTGAAGACATTGTTGTTGGTTAGTATGTTCGTGTTGATAAGTCTATGAATGCATGTGTTTACTTTACACAAAATTTGTTTAAAATTTGTTGAGATACATCCATGATGCCGTATTGAATGTAGTTTATATAATTCTGAGATGTCGCCAAATCTGACCACGACTCACCCTTCTTGATTCGCGAGAACAAGAGTTCGGCAAACTTTTTTATGATTGTTCTAACATCAAGAGTTACTCCTTCTCTAGCGGTATGCATCACGATTAGATCCAGCAGTGCCTTTTCTATCACGTATTGATTGAAGCCGGCCGGATTAGAAACATTGCTGGCCATCATATTAGAGACCAGCATCTCCATTGTTGGTATGAACTGTTCGGCTATATTCTTTGATTCATCATTGAATGATTCCACAAATGATTCGAATACTGCCGGCTCAGCAACATATACGCCGGACACGGCAGTTGTGATCCCGATGTTATGTGAGAAAACTTTATCAACATTCTCGTCTGTAAAATTGAACAAGAACTCAAACAGTGCTAGCGTCGAGATAACAAACTTCTCGTCTTTTTTGGGGTTCCCAGTCATAAACGTAATGACAATACTGCTTTCACTTTTGTTAAGATTTATATTAAGCCCAGTATACATAGACATAGAATTGTTGTTTCGATTAAGATCAACCATGTTGTCGCGCAGCTCGGTGCCGCGAACTGTAGTGTTGTTTAGAGTAACAGTACTAACATTGGAACGAGTAGATCGGTGAGATAATGTGTCTACTATCAATGGGCCGGTTTTATCACCCAAAAAGTCAATTACGCATGAACTCTGTACTGGCTGGTTATTGTTTACTGTGCCGCCGCTTACATATGGATTATTGAAGCGCGGCGCCATCAATGGTCCGAGTGGTAGTATCTTAAACATGATCAGGAATGACGCGTGATTGGGGTTGTTTATAACATCAAATACATAGATGTTTTCTTGATTGGGTCGCAGCAGGCCGTTAATGTACTTCTCGATGAGTAACGCCCCATTTGGAACTGACTGCATGACGAGTAATGAGCGTAACAAGTGCTAAAGATTTAAGATAGCAGAAAATCAATCAAAAAAAAAAATATGTAGTTGTTAGATGTCTATACTTTAATAACTTTGTCTTACTGAGCTTTCATTACATTAAACATAGAGTAGGGTTGTGGCGGCTGTTGTGGAACTCCATAACCATTACCCATCTGATGTTGCTGATAATTTTGTTGTGGCGGTATCATGTTTTGCATTGTCTGCTGAGGCAATTGTGATGCAACTGGCGGCGGCATAGCCTGAGGAGCCTGTTGGAACTGTGACATAGGAGCAGGATTTACGACCACTGCTGGCTGAGGAATCTGTGGCGGCATAGCCTGAGGAGTCGACATTGGTGCTTGAGGCACTTGATTTGCTACTGGTGTTGGCAACACGGTAGGAAGAGTATTTCTGTTGCTGTAGTTGCTTGTTGTATGCTGGGTAATATCAATGTTGCCTGAAACATTACTTATGTTGTCCTGAATCGTTTTGTCAACAGCGTGTGCTGTATTCGTTTTCTTCATCATTTTTTCTGCACTATTAGGAGTAATGCCTGTTCTCACACTTGCATTAGGAACTTTACTGTACAGTGAGTTGCGGTCATTCAACACGTGTTTTGTAATGCTTTGAGAACCGGCCGGAATTACGGCGTTGTTGCTTGTAAGTGTTTTTCTGTTTACTTCATCCTCCACTGCCTTTCTCATTGTCTTCTCGTGATTGCGAGTAGTCTGTTCGAGTTCTGATAATCTTCGAGTTACCTCGATAATTGCAGCATTGGTGTCAGGAGTGTTATTATAGTAATTGTACCTGTCATTATCTTTTGTAAAAGCAGTAACTTCTCTTGCTTCGTTAGCAGCTCTATTAAAGCGATTATCTTTAACAGGATCATTACAAACGCCACCTGGTGGCGGAACAACTGTATTAGGGAATCTAGTGTCAACATTCTTTGACATCTGTGCTGGCAGCTGCTGAGCTTGAGCTTGATATGGCGCCACTGTTTGTCCCATCATAGTATTTGGCTGGGTAGCAAATCTTGAGTCAACATTAGCTGCTGTCGGCTGATTAACTGGATTCATACCAGTATTGTATGCCTGTGCTTGATTGACAGGATTCATGCCGGCATTGTATGTTTGTGGCTGGTTAACAGGGGTTATAGTGCCGTTATACATTTGATTATGTTGTTGCAGCATATAACTATTGTTCTGGCCAGATACTACCCCAGTACGTGGTATATTGAAGTTAGTACCACTATTGCTATTCGCATAAGGATAATTTGTGTACATCATGAACGGCGTTCCTTGTTATAATCTTGATAAAAATTATAATACAGTGGCAGATTCTCTATTTTCTAGTGACTGCTATAAAATCAAAATTTTCTGTCTTTGAAAAGGATATGGATACAACTCGGTATATTATCGTTGTGTTCTTGTTGTTTATGGGAGCTTGTATGTTCTTTACGTACCCAACAGCAGAGAGAAAGATATTAATTATACCAGAAAAAATATCTTATATAGGAGACGCGATACGTCCGTACATCAGTCACTTCACTAACATAGAATACTCCCGCAATGAGAACCCGCACAAAATCTATCTCATGTTTAAGAACTGTAATAACCTTCGTCTCGCCAACATCATGGTATTTGATAGGCTCGCATACAAGAATGATGTAGCATTGGTAAGAGCCATAGCGGTGGCGACAAGATAATGAAAGATTCAGAGCGCGCTGATAAGTTTTTTGTTCCTTATCAATATCTGAACATTTCGAATACTGATTCTACTATAGTATAATCAATGCATCATGTCTAAAAAATCTATACAAGTCATTAATGATATGATAAGACAGCATGATGGCTTTACCCAGGAGTATAAGGGCTTTAATCAGCCGCGGCCAATAACAGAAGATGATGTAACAAAAGTCGCAAATCTAATACCAACGATGGTGCAGACGAATATCGAGATGATGGACAATATTGGTTATGACGCGACTGATATTTTACCACCGCCGCCATCAATGCCGCAGGCCGCAGTTTTTCCTTCAGATATGCCGTCACAGATGATAGGTCAAGAAACATATCAGCCAATGAACTATGGCGTGCCGCAATCATATGTGACAAGTAATAGTATATTCAACAAGATTCCTGAATCCGGCAACTTGATAATGCGCATAATGAACTACATCAAAGTGCTTCGCGATATTCCGATCACCAGCCAGGACATGTTAGATGAATGCAACACTATAGAAGAGTTCATGAAAAACATGTCAGTAGAGGAATTGCGCGATCTAAGCGACAAGATACTACACTTTTTATCTAATGTTATGTGTTACTATGCGTCATCCTCGTCAATAACAAAATGTTTGTTGTACCTCAAACAATATCTTATGGGCGAGATAGACAGCGGCTCGCAAACGATTGCCATCTTTGATGAGATTATGTCCATGATGGTCGCTAACGAGTTTGCATCACTGTTATCTAACATTGGAAATCCCAAGGTAAAGATCTTTACATCGGCGCTGGTCGGATATTTTGTTGAGTATATGACACTCTATAACAGCAAGGACATAGATAAGAACAAGAGAACACAGATGGCGACAAATGCCGCAATTGAAAGTGTTACTTCAGAGTTTGAAGATAAGATAATTGCTAAAAGAACACAAGTAGTTAGTTCCGCCATAGACATACTCGAGTCTGATAACTTCGACTTCGATGACTATGATGAATAATGTAATAGAGTCATTTTTTTTTGATTATACTATTTGTCAATATCTATTTGTTGCAATCATGAATGAGATGACAACATTGTTATATCTTCCTATCTCGGCTATTGTATCAAATGTTATTTTGGCATTCATAGGCAAAGATAACTTGTCATGGAGTTCTGTGAAAATCGGTCATATAATATTTGCCATGATCGTTGTGTTGATTTTCATATTAGTCAGCACAAATCTTGGGAGATATCTATATGTCAAATATTCATTGAGCATGAGGATTATCATTGATTATGGATTGTATGACTACTTCTTTAACATAAACGTAAGATTAATAAGTGTGGTAACAAATACGGAGCATATAGAATCTCTTATTTCTAATCTTTTAGATTCATCTGTTCAGTATAACATAGTCTTTATTCCAGAAAGGAGTACAGGTAATTGGTCATCTCCGACTATAGAAGGCAGCATATCTGGCACAATGAGATCAAAGTATCTATCTACAGAATCCAAATTGTTTAATTATGTGAAGGATTTGTATCTAATCAGTGATACAGTCAACGCCTATTATTCGACTAATAACGGAAGAAATAGAATAAACGGAAGATGGACATGTTTAAAAGTATATACTGTATGTGACAAGAAAGATAAAAACAAAACAATATATGATACACACAAGATAGAGAACTACTTGATTGAAGAGTCTATGGCTAATAATTACTTCAAGAAGAAATCTTATTATGATGAAAAGAACAGTGACAGTGTAAGATACTATATGGTCGTTAATTCCATCAAAGTAAATCAGCTAAAAAACGGTCTAAAATCCGATTACAGAGAAGATAATTTAAACACTGGAATCACTGAGGCGCGATTATACAATGAAATAAACTGTAGATCTGGCTTATACACTCTTGTCAAGATTGGTGAAAAAATAACACGATTATCTGAAGATAAGTATAACAAATTTGTTAACATGATACTTGACGTGGACGATATTGACTATGATAGTGTGATCAAATTTATATACGATGAGTTAGACTATGTCACTAACAAATGCCTTATTGACAAGATTATTCTCGATATCAGACTATTTGAGGCCGGCGAGTACTGGCTCATGGGTGAGCTTTTATGTGGCAAATCAAGTATTGGAAAGACTAGTTACATAATTATGTTATCTAGAATTATTGGCGTTTCTATTATTGACATGGATATGCAGATATTTGGTGATGTAATATCTAACGAACTGTTGATAGACATGTTGAAGAAGGCATTATTCGAGGACCCCAATAAGCCGATTATAATGCTATTTGATGAGATAGAAAAACGTTTTGACAATATGATAAAAATCAATACCAAATCATCATCTAGTACGATTAACATTAATGACTGCTTACCGAAAAAGAATGACATCAGTGATTCTAATTATACTGATAACGACATTTTGGAGGGCTCGTTTAGTAGGATGAGTGATAAACCTATTAGGAACATATCTGGTGATCTTATCTGCTCAATCAATCAACTAAGAAACCGTGTCATATTTAAAGCGACGACTAATTACAACACTAAAGATATAATCAACATGTTTAAGTTAATCGGTGAGAATGATTTTATAACCGCTCTATTCTCTGATGCCAGATTACGTCCAACTGACTTTGACAAATGTTGTGATGGTATCGTAGAGTCTTCTATTAAATTATACGGTATTGAAAAGAACAAGAGCAGATATGAGCAATGTTCTTCTATATCTGATGTGAAGTTAGTGAAGTATGGTATCATTAATAGTTATGAATGATACTATTAGATAAGTCAGGCGATTAGTCCTTGTAATAATATATTTTTTGGGGTCTTTAAATTTTGATACGTCTTAATCGCTCATCTATCTCCTTCATGGGATATGGAGACGCCTGATTGTATAGTTGTTGATAAATACAATCTTATAACTTCGCGCATCTCTGAGAGATTCATTCTTGTTAATGATGCCGGCATAGTATCGAAGGTCAAAAAATGTGCACTTGGCAATGACGCGCGAGAACTAAAAAACATTACAGGTGTTGATTTTAGTGGCGGCATTCAGACGACCGTTCATCCAATACTGCTGCGGAATAGTGCCAGCATATTGGAGCTGCAAGGCCAGATACAAAAAGCATTAAAGATTCTAATACCATTTCAACATCTGTATTGGTTCGACAAGTATGGCAAATACAGTACAACATACAACATAATGAAGCGTAAAAACGTCACGTCCATGTATGTTCCATATAACGTCGATGTAAGAGAGGCTATCAAACTTACATCTGCAATTGCTAACGGCGGCGCCCCGCAAGAAAGATATAAACATGACTTTGTATATGGCGGCTCAAATGAAGAATTCGATATTGATGACGAAGAAGATGACGAAGAAGACATAGACAGAGATAAAGATCGCGATTACACAGAGGAGCATAAGGAGCAACTAAACAAGGAGCTAGAAGATATGGCGTCAACAATGACTGACACAAACATAACATTGAGGATAGATCGCGACCTCATTCATGACTCGTTCAAGATTATGCCTATATCATCTGGAATTGTGGCATCACATAAACATTATCTCTTTGTTGATCTGAATGATTTGCTGCCGTTCATACAGCGTCTAATAAAACAGATTGGACTTGTTTATGACACTTTTATACTTAAGTACTGGCCAATCTTATCAAAAGAACTCTTTATGTCATGGGTTAACGGCGACAAGATAAGTAACTTCAACTTAGAGAATGCCATGTTTGTGACGAGTAACTATGATGACTTCTTGACCAACTATATCAACTACAGCAAGGAACATAGAGATCTAAAGGAGATAGGAAACGAGGTAATAATCAAGTATATCGCATTTGACGTCAATCACTTCATCGATGTTACATTCGTGTCATATGATCCAATAAAGCTGGCCATGTGCTTGGAGCATGATCTTGATGATGATAGAGATTATACCGCCATCGCATTCTATGCTGTTGTTGATGTTGATACAAACAGCCAATGGAGCATTAGGACGCGGAATAGGACATTGCTGACCAACATGATTAAAAACTTCGGACAACATGATGTCGATGAAAAGTCGTTCGTTATATTTTACAGGACAAAGGAGGGCTACTATGTCGAGCTCACTCTTATGTCTGATAATACTGCCACTATTGCGTTTTTCTTTAACGACTATATCATGTCTTCTAACCCCGATGTCATAATGAAGATGGCGGTCAGCGTCATGAGCAAAATAAGTAACAACATGTCTAAGGGCACGCGAGACCAGCTGCAGGATATTCTTGTTTTGTGGCGCGAAAAGAGATATGGAATATGTATACACAACATCGGCTTCAACTATAAGATTAATCGCAACGATATCGGACGGCACGAGTTCGAAATGTTTAACAGCTACTTGAACAATGTTGTTGCGCGCTCAAAGATTATCGGCATTGACATTGCTACGACGGCGATGGGCATGTTTAGTAGCGGCAGCTCCAAGAACACATTGATTATGTCAATGAAGATGGGTCTAGTAAGTAACAAGCGAATAGAGAATTTTATGTGTAAGGAAGATATTATTAACGGCTTCAACTTGTTAATGCTTCCTAATTACAAGTCGTTCTGGGAAAGCATACAGGTTACCTACTCCAAAATCATAATGCGCGGCATCGACTCCGTCGTTATTGTTAAATTTGTTTCATACGAAAACTTTATCAACATAGTCTCTTTGATCAACTTCATCAGAGATTCCTTTATGAAGACCACGAACAAGGTAGTAAACAAACTTGGCAATCAGCAAGTAAGTAAACTGTCAGTACTTTTGGCCACTGATCCGGTGTTATATCAGTTTAAGATGCGCGGCGATAAAAGCACCAAATACATGCCGTACTCAATGAGATGCCAGAAAGAACATCAGCCGAACATATACTCAATAAGCGAGTTTGAAGACATAAAGAAGCGCGGCAAGGTTGATACCAGCAATGCGGTCAAATACTTCAATCATACCACGGGCGAGCCAATCATGTATTTATGCCCGAAAGAGTTCCCATACTTTTCGCCAATCATTGGCAAACATCCGGAATCTAGATGCATGGGCTGCTGTCAAAAAACTGCATCAGATAAAGGCTGGAAGAACAAGGTGCTTACTGGATGTTTGACTACTGGCTTTATGACAACTAACATGGTAAAATCAATAAAGGAAGAGTATCAGGCGCCAAATATACGGCACATCATCAACTACAATAAGACATTTGATGCCGGCCGAATATACAAGATGCCGGATGACATTGCCACAAAGATAAACAGATTTGCCGGCGACGACGTCTTTAGAATACTGGCCATGCCGACCAACACTTATGGAGTCAACATAGCATTATTTTACTGTCTTAGTCGCGCCGTAGGAATGACCACAATTGCCGAGTACAAAAAGTACTTCTCTGACCTGCGAAAACAGATACGCAGCCTCGGAAGTCAAGAGCGCAACATGTTATTCGCGCTTGCAACGATATCCTGTCACGAGAATATGCCTGATTACGTGATCAGTAACATCGAAGATCTGGTCATTAATGACTCAGCTGATGCTGCCAAAGAACTTATCAGCTTAGAGATTAACATTAAATATATAATCAATATCATGTTCAAGTTCAGTCACAATCTTAATGTTGTCGTGCTTACGCCACCAATGTTGACATTTTGGGACATACAATCATACAGAAACTTCCAACTAAATAATGAGGGAACAAAGTATTCATTCGTGGTGTCTAAAGACAAAGACTACAAGCAGATGGGAATGATGTTTTATTCGGGGCGTGACGTAAGAAAGAACGCGTTGTTTGTTAGAACTATGTTTTATCATGACGATTCAATAGTTGAGACGTTTTCCAAGATATCAAATAACAGGAATATTCCTGTCTTTCGTTTCATGACAAGTATGGACCTGCATAACATGGGTTATGATATCAAACATATACATGTTGACGGAAGCGGTCTATGCTATGGATGTAACATAGGATTTTATGTCCCATTTAAGCCATATATTGCTTACCCCATCTTTAAACAGGTTTATGATCTGCCGGAAGTGGATGATCTTCCTAGCATCAACAAGTTGTGTGCATTTGTACAAGAGTATAATAGAAAGGTAAAAGACGAAAACAAGAAGATTAAGCCTGAGGTCTGGCTAAGTTGTTCTAACAAAGAGGAGGACCGCTTCGGAATAAGAATGTCGGGGCGCATATGGTATTTTAAATCATATAGGCGCATTCCGTGCTGGGCGCATTTGCCGCAATCAATGAGTGATACCACGCTGACTACGGCGCGCGCCATTCTGAAAAACAACAAAATAGTTGATCCCAACATTGATCATACCATGTATAACGAGGTCAATATTGAGAATGAGTTTATGATGATCTTGTCGCATCGCATAAAATGCCGATACAAGAACAAGTCATTAAGAGAAGACATATGTAAGATCATAAGAAAGAAAGATGTTAACACTCTTCAGAAAGTACTTGTTCTCATTACTGACCGCCAGGATAGTATGCTCATAGTAGAGCTGTTCAAGAACAATAAGCTAACAGAAAGCAACATAGACTCATTTGTCTTTAACTTTGATATGAAGATTGCAAGTGATCATTTTCAACAATACAAGAACAATCATACGGAGTTGGTGTCAATTATCAAAAAGCTTGTTGACCCGTCAGTAAAAATCTCGAGGTCTCGAGTAAATGAGGGGCCGCGCACAGTGTTGGATGCCCGCAAGACTATAGTTTTGACGCCCGCCGAATACAAGAATCTTCTTTCGCGTGCGGCCTGTATCATTAATAACCCGCACTATTATCGCACGTTCTTTTCAAGTATGAACATATCTTTAACTACGCCCAAGATCATTGTCAATTACATTTACGGCAACGTCTCGCACATGATAATGAGAATAGAGAATCGCGTGTCAAGCGGCAATATCACGGCATAGTTTGACAGTTATTTTTGTGTTGTTTTTATTTTTTTAACCTAATTGAAACTCTCCTACTCGATCAATAAGCTCAGTAAATGACGTAGATGATGTATAGACTCCAGACGCCGGAGTTTTCATCATTTCTCAGCGAAGATGAACTTAACGAAACCAAACAGCGGTTTGAAAGTATTCAGCGCCCAGATGTTATCAGAGATATATCTATTACAGACGACGATAACAATCTATTCTTTTTGCCAATAAGCATAACTGTAGCTGAGCGCACGCTAGTTCTTGAAAACAAGGTACATCCACTGACAATAGTCGGAACACTGAGAAATGGAAAACGCGCCATTGTTTATGTCACTGATCCCTGCCTGTTCTTTATAGATATAATTATAGAGACAGATGAGCTTCTTATCATTAACGCGATAGATATGTGTGTCGGCGTACTAAAATATGAGAAGATGTCCGGCCACTACATAAATCACGGCTTCAAAGGAAGAGACTCAGAATGGTATAGAGTTTACTTTCACTCTATATATGACCGGTATGATTCATTGCGTAGGTTGTCAGAGATTAAGCGTGTATCTTCTTCTATATGCAGCAATGAAAGCGAGCTAAGATTAGTAAGAGACATAACGATGCTGGCCGCCAAAAATGATATGTGCATGGCCAGTTGGATCATGATTAATGACTTCATGATTATTCGTAAGCGGCGCTCCATCTACGAGTACGAATTCTTAGTAAGCGACAAAGATAGTATGGAGCCCGTAAACATAGATGACAATGAAAAATACGAAATAGAGCCAGTAGACATTGCGATGACATACGATATTGAAACTTTTGGCGGCAACCCGAAAGGTGAGTTTCCGGATCCCGAAAACGAAGAAGATGTTCAGACGTCAATAGCAATAACGTTCGGTCGCACAAACGGCGAAATACTAAAGTCCTACTTGCTGCTGCTGGCGCCATTTCACAAAGACATTGATTATGCCGACGTATACTCGTTCTCGTCTGAGCGTGAGATGATCAAAGCGCTGTTTAACATATATTATCGTTGGCAGCCGGAATGGCTTATAGACTTTAACGGCCTCAGTTTTGATCAGCGCTGGATACTTAAGCGATCGATCAAGTACTCGTTGCGTCATTATATTGCTGATGCATATAGTATATGGCTTAACAAGTTTATGTCTTCCGTGTTTATGCCGGGCGGCGTCAACTCCATGGACAAAAATATGTGCCGCGACGTCAAATTAGAAGCATCGCAGCACCAAAAATCATATAACATTAAGCCAGAGGGCGGCACATACATTGACCTGTACTTGTATCTGGCGCGCCAAACTCGTAATTTGGATTTGCCGGGCCGGCGACTTAACGATTACTTGGAGTATTACGGAATAGACCTTAAAGATGAGATGAAATACACTTACATCAACGACATCTTTGAACATATCATAGCTCTTACGGCGATCATGACATTGTCGAAGCGCGATTACAAATGTACGATTCGAGATAAGTACAAGAATGGTGATATTATTGTCATCGCTAACAGACTGTTTGATAAGTGCGATTATCCTACTGCCCGCAGTATTGTTGATTATGTTTATAAGCGCAGATCGGGCATAATATCGAAAGCACTCCAAAAGAATGAGAAGGAGTACAATAACGTTAACAATCTTTTATCAGAGATGTCGGATAGATTCTCCAAGGTGACAACTTTTAGAGATGCGGTAGTCGATGAGAACGACCTAGTTGCACATTACAATTTCCGCGACACAACCACGCTGTTCGATCTTTGCATGAAGGTTAACGTGTTCATTAATATACGAACCAACAGCACATTCAATCATACAATGCCTTATGATACTTTCCTGCGTGGTGAAACATTTGCTGTTATTGCTAAGCAATATAATCAGATGGAAAAGATGGGAATGACGTCTCGGACACTTGATCGCGATGAGGCAAGCATCAAGAGAGAGACGCACATGTCCGTGGCTAAACGCGGTGGTAAAGTGTTTCCAATGATAGAGACAAAGAATGGAGTAATTATTGATCCTGTGATAACCACCGATGTTAAAAGCTTTTATCCCTCGCTTCAACAGGAGTTGGACATTAGTCCGGACGCCATTATACATGGGCTGCCGTCAAAATCAATAACAAAGGACTTTCCAACTGTGCAGGTCATTTCAAAGAACAGATCTATACCAATGATGGATGAACATTACAATTTCTATGAAGGCAATCCACACTTCATCAGTACATTTGTAAGGACCCGGCAGAGTATGGACAGCGTGATACAGACTGATAATAAGATTCAGCGTGCAGGCGTCAAGAACGAAATGAAGAAAATTGCCAATATTCCAAGTAAGAAGCAGTTGTACAAGATTTATAACCAGCTTCAGGCGGCAATCAAAGTAAATGCAAACAGTAATTACGGATACAATAGTGCCGAAATAATGGTCAAGGATGGCGCCAACAGTGTCTTTGTTGCGGACGCGATAACAACCATTGCCGGCTATCTTATCAATGCGGTATCCAAGTTTGTTTATTACAGATTTGGCGCCATAACCGTTGGCGGCGACACTGATTCTATCTTTACTATACTACCGCGCTACATGTATGAAGAGTTCTATGGTCGCTCGTTTGAAGACATGCTTGAGAACGCGTCCGAACTTCTTTATGATCTTGGCGAGGTTTACGGCAAAATGATCAATGACGAGATAAACACGTTTCTTCTGGGAATGAACAGTGGAAAAAATGTGGAGATGGAGTTAGATGATAATCCGGTCACATTTCCTATGGTGCCATTCGAAAAAAAGATATACGTGGCGCAAGCTCGTGACAAGATAAAGAAGATTATCAAAGACGATGAAACCGGCGAGGAATACGAAGTCTTTGTTCCAGTGAGAAAGATGCGCGGTCTCGCTATTAGGCGGCGCGGCACAACCAAGCTGGAAAAAAAGTTCATTCTTGATGCCATCGAGAAGATCATGGTATATAAGATGGACATAAACGTGGAGGAGATTATCTACGATCTGCTCGAGTACTTCTATAACTCGCCCATCACGATTGATCTCGTCAAGAGAAGCATTTGTTACAGACAAGATAAAGATAACAAGTTTGTTCAGACATTTATTAAGCGCATGAAGAATATGCAGCTTAGATGTGATGACAAAGAAATGTTCTTTATTCCGGAACCGAATGAGCGCTTCAATGTTGTGTTTGTTAAGCATGGCGGCGATCGCAAACTAACGCTTGGCGGCACAATAAAGCCGCTCAGCGAAGGCGACAAGATAGAATACGCACATGTTGCCGAGAAATGCAATCTTTCTATTGACAACGATCATTATCTGCTTGTTTTATGTAAGCGCGCGGCCCAGTTCATGCGTTATAAGTATCCCGACATTCCTAAAGACAGAATAGGCAAGATAATATACAACGACATGAGCAAGCGTCTAAACATCGAGACTGTTGTTTCGAAAATGACAATGACCAACAAGCGGGCAATAATGGCGGCAATCAACGATGTGATAATTAGCAAGATAGATCGCAGCGACAATCTTAACTTTGGCGCGACAATCATGCAGGAAAAGTTTCCTGAGTCTAATGTCGAGATTATACAATTACTGATTGTGCCGCACTATGATAGCGGCAAAGACATATTCGACAGAAACGAACTTGGTGTTAAGACACGTTCTGATCTATACAAGATCAAGGAGTCTCTAATGCTTAAGGAATCGCGGCGCATATTCGAAACACTCATTGCTAATATGAGCGTGCTTTATTATCTGTTAGATCACTACCTTAACGAATTCCTCAACAATACGAACTGGAGTTGTCAGGTCACAATATCGAAGTTGTCGGAACTATCGAACAACAGTATAATAACTGACTCCATAAAAAACATCAACAATGAGCTGGGCAATGCTGCTCTCATGCATCTTATTAACAGGCTATCTTATGTTCGTTATCTCATTGAGATAAGTTTCTCCGCTATAGAGTGAGGGCCATCTTCATAATATCAATATTTTTTTAACTGTAGTAAATGTTTATCATCTAACTATACACCGACTGTATGATGAATCCTGACATACAGAAACCTTTTCCAAATGCCTTGTCCGTCAGTCGATGGGATCCATATCGAGGCGGTGGTGGCCCTAATGCACCGACTGGCCTTAGTTATTCCAAGAACTTCGAAGAACAAATGGAAAATCCACACACAGGAATAAAGGGGCTAATGTATAAGTATCTTGGAAAGGACTGGGTTGACCCGCCAAAGAATGCCAAGGTTGGTCATTTGCCGCTAAATATGTTCAAGACCGATCATCTTAATAATCCCGCCAATTATAAGCCGGGCGGATCATTTGATCCACACAAAAAGGTCATACGAAGGAAGACCATTAATCATCCAGAGTACAAGATGACACATAGTCCATATATGGTCGATAATGAAGGATTTCACGATGCTAATGTAGACTGGCATGCCAATCCAGAGAATTACTCTCTTACTCATATTCTTAGTCATTATGTTTCTAACTGGTTTAGGCCGCCAGATCCACCAAAGCATCATGGGGCCCAATCATCGGCCGTTCCAGTTGTGCTACATAACTCCGCTCATGGTCTTGCGAGCGGCAATGGAATAAGTGAGGCAGACATGGTCATTCGTAGTCCTTATCAGGGCGGCAATCTAAATGGCAAAATGGAGAGAGGCTCGCACAGTGATCAATACTCCAAGTCAGTGAATCCTTATGCTAAGATGGTCTATCCGTCTCCATACAAAACGAATGCGCGCATCGAAATGAACTCACCAATGAAAGGCCTAAACACAAATGGAATGACTCCGCAAGCAATAAGAAACGTTCATAAAGAATATCATAACAATGTCACCAACTATGACAAAGGTGTTACTGCTTACTACCAGCAGCACTCGCAGCTCGCGCCATACTATCATCATTAGTTTAAATAGTTAGCATCATGTTGTGATAGATATTTTTTGCGGATTAATAAGAGCTGAATCAATCAGTGACACGAAAATCGAGCTCGTACCATGTCTTACGTAGCACTATTTCACGGGAAATCTTCTGTGCAAGAAGATGTTCTCTTCAATGTTGAGGGCCAAGAAGCCTTAGCTAAAATGCTTATTGAAGTGGCCGAACATAAGAGGATCTTTGGCCAGGATCCAACTGCTGATTATGCACAGTTCTTGGCTATGTACTATTTCCCAATGATCCGCGACTACAAACCAGGAGTGTTGACCGCTCCAGGAATCATTACAATTGATCAACAAGGCGGTACCCCAACATTCGGATCAACAATTACATTCAGACATACACAAGCTGGAGATATGTGTGGATTCTCACAACTCAATGTTAGTTGCAGTGATGTTAGTACCACTACTGCGGCCTATACTGGACTTAGTCAACTTATCCCAGAAATTGCCTCTGCAACAGATTATGGCGATTTCATTATCACGACTATTGCCGCCCCAGAACCAGCCGCAGCACCAAATGTTAATGCCAGCTCACTTCAATTGGTAGTCAACACCATTGAACTTACACCATGTCGTCCAAGTGGTGAATTGATTAAGTACGGCGACTCCATCCAGAACTTTGTCAGTCTTGCTGATTACCCAGGAGAGGTAGCAGCAAAGAGTGTCAACATCATGGTCGGAACAAATGAGTACCTCAAATACAACAGGACATATAATGTGTTTAGACGTCATTTGCTTAATGCTAGTCGACGCGACATCTATGACGAGTTGGTTGGCCAACAAAAGAAACATCTAGCAACATCCGAGGAGGCATCTGTGGTCAGCGGAAATCCAAGTGTGTTTGCCGCCGCCAACAGATATGAACTTCTCAGTGCTGCCAACCAGGCTACCGCCGAGACCGGCGTCAATAATGTTCCAGCAACAGGACAGACTCTTCTCACCAAGTTTAATTCACGCGCACAAGCTGTGTCAGATTACACCGCATATGAGACTAAAACATATACCAACGGATTCCAAACACCAAAGGCTTCACATACTAGTGTTCTGTTCAGCATTCCAGTCTGGACTCATCCAAGTTGTGATTCTAAGAATGGATTGTCAAATATGACGTTTGCATCATTTATTCGCGCATACAGCGTGACTATGTGCAGCAAATCAGAGTTATATCAAGTTGTTCCAGGAAATGCATGTGTTAGATATAAGTCATCTGTTGTGTTCCAACATGTTAGGTCTCATGTTGGTCTTAATGTTGACCCCGAAGCTGCAGCAACATTTGGTGATAATGCGGCCCATGTTCAATATTACCATCACAATGTTGTGTCTGAAACCGAGATCATTATGCCCGCCAGTGTAACTGGCAGCGTAATCTCTGGCGGTGACATCAGCAATCTTAACATCACAACCAAACAAGTATATCTTCTGCCCGCAACTCGACCAATCATTGAGAATCAATCATCTGTTATGATTTATCATTTGCCAGACATGCATGATTACCCACTCTCAACTACTGGCTCAAATGCCACAGTCAATTCCAATGATGGTCGATGGGTAAGTAAGGCTTTGTACTTGCTCCCATATCCAGAATGGAATCGTGACACAACTAATCCATACTACGCGCGAGTATGGCACGAAGGTACATTCGCAGATGTCACCAAGATTCCCAAACAAATCACTATGGATATCCCACAAAATCATGTATACCATCTTTCAAGTATGTTTGATTCAGCTCCAATTGACGGCACAGTTGGGGCCGTCACCAATGTACCAGTTCCATGGGCTAACTCTGTTACAGAGGTTAGCGGTGTAATTGATACTACACGTTATGAAGCGACACATCTTCAGAATCGTTTCACATATCAATCACCTGTTCGTAAACAGATGGTTAGCGGCTTCTCTAATCTAATTAGGAAGCGACGTTTTGTTACGGCCGTAGGTCTTCGTGTACAATCATTTGTGATTTATGAACCACAAGATTCCCATGTATTATCACGTGCAACGTTCTTCTACAGCAATGATGGAGTGTCTCCACAGGATCCGCACTTCCACATTCTTCCATTGTGTCAAGCCCCTCTTGATGACACAGTAAACTCAGGTGGCCTCAATTTAAGTAAGTATCGTGACGTAGTCTTCGATGTTGCATTAGATCCATCAACTATTTCTGCACTCAATGTTGCATCCGGAAATACAAGTGCTGTGCTGGCACAGTGCTCATATTGTTTGAATATTCTTATCACTACTCAAAGAGCACAATTCAGGCGTTTTGCCAATTAGATCTGCTGGACAGATTGTTATGTTTGTATCATAGCTTTTTATACTGCATTTTGTACTATATCTTTATACTATATTTTTATACTGACCTGTCTCTTTTTTTGCCGCGATGTCAAAAAAGAATACATCAGTCACTACTAACATGTTATCCACTCTGATACGTTTCCAGACATAGATGTGTCATAAACATAATCATCAAACCAGTAGTCTATCATACTCTGATGATTATAAACAGGAAGAAGCCATATTGCGGCATTCTTGTTGTTGTTATTGGACTCGATGATATACTCAGATATAGAGAAGAATATACACACCAACGGGTTAACTATTCTTCCGACATTCGTTGTATGATAACTAAGCTGATAATGGTCGAGATAATTATACGCAATAACAACTGTTTCATGTTGGAATCCGGATATGTTAAGAACAATACTGATAACTCGTCTTGTAAGGCCGGAAAGAAGCGGGCATTCAAATTCTGTATGCTTTGTCTCCTTGATTGAATCTATATCAAGAAACTTTTCACGACTAATTGACTTTACAAGATCATCTATGCTGTTAGAGTTGCCACACACAATTATTTTGTTTAGGACTGGCGATATAACATTGTACATATTGAGCGCCATCTGATTGACGCCGACATAAAAATTATTCGTCCGGGCAACAATGGAGAGTATGAGTGTCTCGCTCTCGGCCTGTATCATTGACGGCGCCAATCTCTCGACGACACTGATGTAATGATTCGAGGAGAGATTGTGGTAGCCCTTCAGAGCCGCAATCTCCTTTAGCGGCAAACAATCATCGATTCGCGGCGACAAGATATGTTCTATGTCTTCATGAATGTACTTCTTTCTGATGTTCATGAATGCAAAGATGTACTCCTGCACAGTACATAGGCTGTTGCCGGGCTCGGCAATGTCGGACACAAATATAAGTATAGAGATAATGATGCCGTTCATATCAACGATTATTACATTCTCGTCCATGCTGGTTACAATCATGAAGTTGTCATCATATCTTTCTATGTCGCGGCATATCTCCTTAATCATCTTCTTTGTTGTTTTTGTTACATATAGAATGGGTGGCACATTCTTGCCGCATATAATGGACATTATGTCGCCGATTTTGGTGTGAATAACATCGCTGTTTCCTTTGTTTATTCTTGCGATAAGCTTCTTGTTGGAGTTCTCTATTTTTTTGGTAAGCTCGTTGTTATATTGGCCGCGCTGCTGATTCTGTTGCATGTTCCAATGATCGATGAGATCCATGTCGTAGGCAGAAACATAACTTTAGAGATGAAAAAAACAATTGCTGTAGTTACTTTACAAATATATCTCTTCTGGCGGCTTTATCTTGTCTAGACAGGCCTGATGAATCTCTCTTTTGCGGTCATCATTGAATGTCCATCGAACAAGGTTATGGCCGCGAGGATCATCATGAAGATCTTTAATGACCTTTATGGCTTCGTCTGACAGCAAGCCTCTCTTCTCTTGCGACGTCATAGTTGAGAACGAGTTCAGTATGTTTGCGGCGCGCATGATGTCATCTTTTGAGAACTTGTCGGCCATCACTATTTCAGATGGTTGGACTCTGAGTTGCCGCCGGTGTTAAAGTTACTGAAGTTAAGAGTCAATCTGTCCTTACTCGTTTTGTATAATCCTCGTACTGCTTCGTGAATGGTGGAGGTTCCAGGAACTAAACTGTTTACTGTCTCTTGAGGATTCAAGTGAGGATTGGTTTCTGTACTAAGATTAGCGTATTGTAGACCACTCTTGTTACCGGAAGTGCTAACAAAGTTCTGAGATTGGCCGCTCATCTTGCTTCTTAGATCATTAGTGTTATCTTAGATTGTGTGGTGTTATATAAATCAAAAAAATCACAAATGTGAGATTTGATTCAGTATGCTACTTCAGTGGCATGATCTGTCCATAGAATGGACGTACTTGGTTAAATGTGCATATATATATATATATATTACTCTCTATACTTTAAAAATATGTTTTGTTATTTTTTTCGTTTTACGATTTTTTTGTTGTTTTGTATTTTTCAACGATGAAGATATTTACATATATATACAATGTTATAGACGATGAACTATGTCACAGTTACCTATAGACAAAGTTACCATCATCTCTCTCTACCTCATCAATTGCAAAGAGACCAACAGGTGCGTCGGTGTAGTCATCATCTGGGCCTCCGCCGTTGTCATTAGTGTTAGTGTTGTTATTGTTATCTTGACTCATGTCTAACATGAAATATACTTCTCTATAATGATATATCTGATACAGATGATAATATAACTATTCGACAAGTGACCGATTAGATCAGATCTATGCCAATGAAGACTACTGCCCTATCCTAAATGACCATAATATTACATGACAGATGTTTATTCAAATTTGTTATCCAAATCAAATTTGTAAATGGCCCTCATCTTAGAGCCTATTGATGTTAGCCATAGAATACTGGGAGTCGGCAAAGTGCCAGACGATGAATCCAATAACAACTAACATTACGGAGATGACTCCTACTCCGTTAAAGATAATGCTTAGCAGACCGATGACAATAAGAAATTTTGCAAGAAAGTCTATCATCTTGTGATACGCCGATTCGGTGAATCTTTTAAATCGGATAAAAAACTAAAAGTAAAGTTTGCTTGCCGTGACAAGTTAATCATATGTTCATGTCGCGGACGCTGCCATTCCGGGCACTGATGGCCCGTAATCCATCCAATGACAGATCAACAATACTGCAATGACGACAAGTAGTGTCCATCCCCATCCCGAGCCTGAGGAGCCAGCAAACATAGCAATAGCCACAATGGCCAATGTAATCATGCTTGCGGCTCGGACGCCATCTTTAGAGAAAACAAAGTTCTTAAGCCCGACAATATAACCGGAAGCAACATATGCAGCAACAGCCATAGTTACAAATTACTAATGTAAATAATTTACTATCCTCAAAAAAACTTTTGCATGGGCCGCACACTCTAAACAGGCACTGTTCTGATTGAGTCATAGTACTGTAACAACATTATCATTAGCTGGTTGACTACATCAATCATATACGTGACGTCATTATGCATGATTGTTCCTTTGGATATTTCGTACTGTAATGCGTTGTTAAAGTAGTCCAGGGTAGAAGAGAAGTCATACTTATGAAACATGAATATTCCATTCACCATCTCAATGAATATGTTTGTGATCAGAGCCGACTGCTGTCTTTCATCCATCCCCGGCAGCGTATACATATTATTGGCGATAAGATTATTGCGCGTATGAATGATTATGTTGATGAACACGATCAACAGTGACAGTATCTTTACAACCACGTCTTCTGGGTTTAGATATATTTCTCGAATAAGGCTTTCCTTCTCAACTATTTCGGGCAGCGAGTTTATGGCTATATGTTCAATAAGTGCCATCTCTCTTGGATCATCTATGTTGATGGCCCATCCATTATACTGAAGAGTGTTGATTATCTTGCTAAAGACCGGAGACGTATAAAAGATGTTGAATATGAACGACTTCAGTTCTTGAATGAAAGTATGTGTTTGCGGCATTTCCTGAGATAGGGCCACCCGAGTATGTGGATGAGAGAATGGATTGTTTGACATTTTCTTGTATCAGTTGACGAGTTGCACAAATGTGTTAACATAGAACAAAATAAATTATCTTCCGGTGATGGCATCCTGGATGTTCTTTTTTCCTAGAACTGTACTTTTGTCCGGCATGGTTATGCACCACTCATTGGTGTAGTGATCGTGGACGGCAACAACATTGTAACCATTGTGCGAGCACGCATTGGTTATCTGCTCGACGAACTTAACATCCTGGTTGGAGCAGTTACTAACAACATGTTTAGGAATAGAGATAATAACGGTTCTCTGGCAGTTGTGTATTGCGGCATCACCCATCTCCTTGTCTTTGTTGCGGCGAATGAACCGCGAAGCAGATACTAGATCATTGAACTGTACAGTTTCATTAGAGATCGTAGCGTATATTTTTATGCACACCTCTGTTGAATCAAACACAGATGTTATTCGGAATGCCGGAGTAGTCTTTCTAACGGCATTGATCCATTCCATGTCTACTGCGGATGAGATTATAGCAAGAAACATTGTTGCATGAATGATTTTGAAATATTCTCAGGTTAGTAAAACTTTATTTGTTTGTAAACATCGGCTAACTATTATATACTGTCAAAAAAATGGCATCTATCAACGACATCTTTAGTGATCTAAAACGAAGCGCCACAAAGTTGTCAATCAAGGAAAAGAAGCGATACTCATTTCCTGACATCAATCCGCCGGCGACGCGCAATCATGTGATAATGTTTGATCTCATGAATTGTTTGCCGATTATTCCCAAGATTTTGGAGGACATCATTCACGGCCGACTAAAGAAATCATGTTTGTTTAGTAATCCGCTGACGATAATTAGTGATACGCCGCCTAACCTGCGCGGCGAGGCCATGCCGCATGAAGTTCACAGGCAGCTCACGTCGTTGCCATTGCTGATACCGGAAAACAACATCGACTTGAGCAAGTTGGTGTATCGCATCTCCGTAGAGAACATATCCAATGAAACTGTTCTTGTCACAACAAGCGACATTGAGATTGTTAGCGGCGACAAAAAATACCTAAACATTATACCACCCGGAATACCTATCGCGAGTCTGCAGCATCATACCGGCATCGTGATCAGTGATATAAAAATTATTACGGCGGCAATACATGATAGAAATAGTCTTGACTATCTTAGCAAGACAATGAAGTATAAGTATCCATATACCGGCTGCTTCAGCGTCGGCAACATGGGAACTGGCTGGATAGCATTCACGCGAGAAAAAAAGAACATGAAAGATGTTAACCTTGATTCCGAAAAGTTTCGACTGGATGTTACTGTCACTATCCATATGCCAAAGGAGCCAAAGGAAGTATTACTCGATGCAATAGAAGTTTTTAGAACTTATGTTAAGAACACGAGAATAAAGTTTGACAACATTGAAAGAATAATAATAATCAAAGAAGAAGACAGCGTGGAAGTAAGCGAGGTGTACATAGAGTTCATCAAGACATACTTCTGTTTATACTTGTTCGATCATAACACTATGATAAAGTTTCCACAAAAGAACAAAAAATATGAAGACGAAGTTCACTGTCACTTCCAGTTTGTTCACGGCAACCAAAGCAAGATAAACATTGACGAGTTAAAGCGCGTCGTCAACGATATAATAGACAGATTCGAGAACGAAATCAACGACAACATAGGTTTAGTCAATGTACCGTCATTCACAATGAAAAAAGAGCCGCGAAACGATGTTTACTCACCAATCAAGCGCGCGATAGGAAAGTAATTTTTCTTCCATTGATAAAGAGCTGACAAGTTCTTCTGTTTTCTGAGATGCCGATTGACTGGTGGGTACAGCGAATCTTTCTTTTGTGTATTATTATTCTCATTGTTAACTATGTTAGTCAGAACATTGTGAAGCCAAATCTGCCTATACTGAGAAACGAGACAATAGCAATACTTTTTGAAGGTGTTATATCAGCACTTATCTTAGACTATTTGTATATGTGAAATTGAATATGCAGGCACTTGAGTTCAATTATCTTAAGGACTTAAATTATATAAACAGAATGACGAGGCTATTGAATAAAGAGATGGATGCGTCTCTTCACTACATAGAACATTATGATTGTATATTTCAGCTCTTGATGAATCAGAGTGGTCGTAGATTGGTTATCTGTGGACGTTGTTTGTTTATGATAAGAGCCTTATTGGCATCAAACCTGCTTAGTGGTGCCGATACTCTTGGAGTAATACGGGATAAGGTGAGGAATATTCTCATATCTGCAGAGCGGATAACATTTGTGGACTCAGTGAAAGATCTGATGTCTAGAAAAGATGCCATCGAACATATCATGAGTCCGAAATATGTATCATTATGTATCGGCAATCTTAAGCCATCAACTGAATCGCTGATATGTTTGATAAACAAGAATCAATTTGTGTCAAACAAAGGTAAAAAAGATGGTGCTGACAATTTTAACAACATTATGGACATCGTATACAATTCTGAGGTAAAGATGGATTACAATCTAGTACTCTTGCTGACAGCTCTGTCGGATGGAAGCAAAGTTAATATATCGGCGCAGGACAAGTTCTCTATCATAATGGATTGGGTTACTCTTCATTCAATAACAAGTGATGCAACTATATTTCGCAAGAATGTTGATGAACCAGAGAGGCCCAACAGAAGCATTCAGAATGGCAGTGAAATGTATACAGTACTTAATGCGAGGCCAAACATGAAACAGATGTTCAAACATGCATTAGGTAATAGAATATTTATTCTTATGCGAATGAAGACCATCAAAAAACAGGGGTTAAATCGATTGTAAACTTCAATCACAATAGTACAATTAACTTATCATTTTTTTGTAATGATACAATACCTCCTTGGGCAGTTCAAGATCATCAAAGTATACCCGGCGACGAGTATAATTGTCGCGATAGAATCGGCGGCCATAATTGTCGTACATGTCGGTGGGACCTTGTGACCACGTTCTGATGTAGAACGGCCCAATAGAGCTCGGAACCATCATTAACCGATGATTAACGTAGTGGGGGCGCGATCGTATGCGATGTTGAATACTGAACGTGTCCATTATTTGTTGACTTACGAGGATAAAAAAAGTTATGTATACACGATGGTTATTAAATAACGATTGTCTTTCCGCAGTTATCACACCTATAGATCAGTGACTCTGGCTCATCTGCGCGCCTAAGCTGGGTTGGCGTCATTATCATTTTCTTTTCATGACAGTTAGGACAAGATTTTGTTGTTGAAAATGCGGGCTTAGCATTCTCGGAGTTAATCGGTCTTAATCGTTCGTCCACGTTCAATATGGAGTTAACATTGTTAAAGTCGATTATCGACGGATCATACTTGTTTCTGAATGTCTCAGGATTAAGATTTCGATAAACACTTGTTCTCATTGCCATCTCGGCACGCGATGTATCTGATTGTGATACTATTTGATCATTTAGTATGCCTACTGTCTTTACAGCGGCTGCCGTAGGAGGCAGTTTATGTTCATTTGATAAATGATCTCTATAAACTGGATCTCTTAGACGTTCTATTGTTTTCTCTTGCCAAATTATGTTACCACCACTAATCGAAGACATGGATATTTTGAAATAACTTGTTAAATATAAGAAGAATAAAACTATACGGCAATATAATGATCGTCGCGTTCTCAGATGGCAGCTACACTAGGCCAAGAGCATATGGGACAGCAGGTGTTTACATTCACAATGTCCTGACTAATCAAAAATATGTAGAAGGCATAGATTTCACTTGCATGAACTCATTTCATGCCGAACTTATTGGAATGGTGCATGCGCTCAGACTGGCGGCACAAATGTTTCAGGCCACGCAACAGCAGTCCATCATTTGGTACTACTGCGATAACAAGCCTTGCTGGTATATTGTTAACGACATCATTCATAACGGCTACACATGTGTAGAGAAGATTAATGTACGTCAAAACAACAAGTATGTGACTGAAAACACAATACTATTCCATGAGGTAATGAAAATACGACACATGCTGAAGGCAGTCAACATACGATCCCATCGCAATGTTAAGGCCGGCAAGATGTGTCTTTTTGGTGACAACTATGAACTGGCCATACAACGCGGCCCGCATCTTGATATTCACATACTAATGAATCCTACCACTTATGATCTCGCTGTAAATGATCCAATCATAAACATAATACTTAGTACTACAAACAAGGATCGCGCATTGATGACATTCTATGAGATCGTTGAATTGTTTAATATATATCAGCTCTTTTATCATCTATTCTGTTACGAGTTCAATAATCTCGTTGATAAAGTAGCTGGCAGCCTAAGCAGAAAGCTATTTGACGATCATGTCGCTTCGTGATGATTTCGCTACCGCGATAGAGTATTCAATCACGAAGTGAAGTGAGTGTTTGATATTTTTTGATGTTAAAAGCCTTGATTTTATTATTGATTTCATTTGCTCCAAAAATAAACAATATGTCTGGCGTGCATGTTAGTACACTGCTCCAGCCCGACAAATTGATTAGGCATGGCAATGTGCTGTTTAAGCCTGGCAATGGAATCATTCCCATGGATTATATTGCCGACTTCGTTAGAGGACTGGCGCTTGGCACAGCCGAAAGACTGCCATTCATGTTTCTGTTGGCCGCAACAGGCACAGGTAAGACTATAGACTTCCCGCTGGAGTTGATGAAAAGATTGTCGCCAGTACATATCGCCGTCACTGAGCCGCGCATAATAACAGTTGAAGGATCTGCAAAACGAGTCGCCAGTCTAATCAATCAGAATGTTGGAATGCAGGTGGGATTCAGTACTGGTCCAAACAAGATACCGGCCACTGATCCAAACATGTCAATAACATATCTCTCGCACATGTCCCTGCATCAACACTTTCTTTCACTTGCATCCGGCGAAAACTTCAAGTACAACATTATAATCATTGACGAGATACACGAAATGGACCAGGTCGGTGTCATGCTCATGTATATGTTGTTAAAGGACATGATCAACAAAAACTTCCACATTACCGGCATGCGACCAGTAGTGATATTCCAAACTGCAACGGCCGACGCAGAATCATTCTGTGCGTGGATATCCAATGAGATATCGGCAGTTACTGGCTGGAACTATGACTCAAACGGCCATATCATAGAAGTTAAGGGCAAGGATCTGTCAATTACAAAAATAACATGTAATACATGCATAGGTAATCTTAAGACTGGACTGTTGACAGCAATAAATCAGCTAGTGCTGCCTAACAACCGCAATGCTATTGTGTTTGTATCTAACACCTTTGTTATTACCGAGCTTGAGCGCCAAATTGTTGCTGTGGCGCCGGATTACAAGACATACATTCTTAACGCCAACCAAATGCGCATCATACCCAATATTGTTAACCTGATCAATAGAAGCAATTCTAAGATAATAATATTTGCCACGTCGATTGCACAGACCGGCGTCACAGTGCCGGCACTAGACATAGTGATAGATGACGGCGTAATAAAGAACAACGTTTATGTGCCGGAATTAAACACGGAGATTTTCATGGATATAATCATTACACCGGATGTTTCACATCAGCGTCGTGGCCGCGTAGGCAGGACACATCCTGGCGAGTACTTTATGACGGTGCCGCGCAACACAGAAAATCCGCGCGAGATATATCCGCCGGCCATAACATTCTCACATGATGCGGGTGTAATACTCGACTGGATAATGTATATGAACAACACGTTACGACTGCCATTAATAATTGACATGTTTATGCCGTGGCCGCGAAACATATTATCCACCGAAGTAGACAAACTGCTCAAGATGGCGCTCATTGACAGACATCTAATGATTACGCCGTTTGGCATACGTATACAAAAAATAAAGAGCATCACTCGCATGCGACTCGACTACACAGTCATAATATTCCTGATCCAGACAATACCAATGATTGATCCGCTCGACATCATATTTATCTTGAAGATGGCATCCAATCCCATTCTCTATGGAAAAATCTACCAAAACAGAAGAGACATTGATTGGCCGGCAATTTATGGCCCCATAGATAGGCGCGGCATATCAAGCACTATCATAGATATGTGTATGTTGCGGCGTTATGTTGAGAATCGCATGAACACTCTGGCCACGGATCCTAAGATCATAAACGATATATTTGACGTGATCAGCGAGTCACATCTTTTAAGAATATCTTTGATCATGGAAAATGTTAGACTAGACAGATCTCAGTGCATCAATGTCACGCCCGAGACATGGGACACATACAACACAAAAATATTCGAGCTATTATACCAGTTCATGCCGTATAACATACTCAAGTGGAGCAATGAGCTGCGCGGATTTGTTCAAACATATTTAGACATTATTGACGGCGGCCATATATTTAAGCCGAAAGATCTATCATTTTACAATGTGACCCCGTCATATACCGACACGGTGTTCTATCTAACAATAAAAGTAAGCAAACAGGAGAATGAGAACTCTAAGGCAATGGGCAATCTTGACGTGGTGTTTAAGCGCAACATAATTATGCCGATAGCATACCGCATTCCTGTTGATAAGACTCCGCCCACGACGATTATTCATTAAATTTTGCCCATAGATAAGTGCAAATTTTATTTTTCGTGTTCTTGCTTGTAAGATATGAGTCTTGGAGCGCATTCAACATATGTAGGATCTGTTTCATTTGCCCCACAAATTGGTATTAATACAGTAAGTAAAGTAATAACAGAAGAGCTAGAAAAAATGAGCGGCGGAGTAACTGATTCTGATCTAGACTATACGCAGCTAGGAGCACCTGACGGCGATGATGTTCAGGGCTCCAATTTGGACACAATGGACACGCCGGTATCATTTGACGACAGTGGTAACAGCGCCGAAGAAGAGGATATAGAGACGGTCGTTTACCTCGACGACAGCAAATGATGATGACCGGACTTGGCCGGCTATATACTCTAGTGGATATACTATCATCACCTTATTATGCTTGTTTTTTTGACTGTTTAAATAGTTAAATTAAACGTTCATCATGGCGAACTCAGAACCATCTGCGGCAAATGATGATATAGATCAAGTAGAAGATGATGCGCCGCCCGTCATCATTAACCCGCCCGTCGGCTACTTGATAAGAACAAATCCGCGTACATCCAATCGTCCCGACGACTACGAACGAACAAGAGTCATTAATGCGGAAGCGGTGCGTATGGATCGTACCGGAAGAACTAACTTATCGCCCGGTCTAATTGAGAACAACGGCTGTACTAACGCCAACTCAATTGCTAACTTCAAATATGAACACGGCCTAATGAACACTGTTGTTGGGCGCGAAACCGGCACAAGAGAGATTGACGGCAAAAAATACATAGTACTGGAACTCAAGCCAATCGGCAATACTGGCGGCGAGCTAGTAACAGAAGATGCCTACAACAAGATGATAGACTCATTCATTAACGCATCAAAAAATGTCAAATAGTCGTCTTCCTGTCTCACTAATCTCTGATGTACGCGCTCAATGACCAGCATTTATTGCACACAAAGAATGTCTGTGTTTCTTTGAACTCGACGCGCGACATAAGATTGCAGCCGCATCCGTCTTTTTTGCACACATACTTTAACGTTCTGTTGCACGCTTTTTCTTTGGCCATTGTTATAATGTCAAATTGCGTGTCTGGACCAATTCGTCTGTCACCGGAACTAATGTAATTGATATGTATGGTGTTGCGATAGTTGACAGAATATATCTGATTGCATACCGTGCATATCGCGTTGGCCTCGAATATTGACCCCATTTCCTTCTTTATTCCGCCGCAGCTACAGAAACTATCATTGTAGAAGTTTTGGTTGATGTTGGTCAGATTACTCTTGAGGCCGCCAACCTTTGTTGTCAACTGAACTAGCTTCATTCCCATCTCGATGGGCAAACTCGTCTGCGATCTTTCTTGGTCCATTATTCCAGGAATTGAGCAAAGATATTTTAATATATGGAAGAATTGTTACTCCTTTGTTATAGCCAATTATAACATTATTCAAAGTTGTTTCATCTGCAAATAGATTCTTCTCACTCTTGTTTTCATCATCGTTAGACATTATAAGATCGCCATCTTCCATTAGGTGATACGGAAGTGAGTCGCCAATATCCTTTTCAAGAAGTTCCATGATGCTTTCTTTTACTTCGTCTGGCGGCGAGTATACCTGCGGATAGATGCCAACATCATTAAGATCACTATGAATGTAGTATACTCTTGTTATTTCGCCATTTTTTTCTAGATATTTGTGATCGTCATCCAAAAGCGTCAACGTGACTGTTCCAAGAATTTGTGGGTCAATTCCAAAATCACTCAACATATCTACTGCCTTCTTGTTTCCGCGCCGCAACCTGAATGCCGTCATAAGTGCGGGCCGCCACTTGTTGCGAATCAAACATCGTCCAGTGTCGGTGATGTATGAGCGCGGCTCATCATCATAATAAGCAGTAAGCATGTATTTATCGCACTGGCCGGGACTTTCATGATTATAATCTGTCATGTCCAGCTCTAGTCCATCGCGCTCTAAAAGAGACAAAGCAAAGTAGAGCTCCAGTGCAAATTCATCGTTCATCTTGAACAGCAGTGATCTGTTTTCCATTGACTCTCCGATGCCGCTCATAAAACATGATAGATAGTTGCATTCGCTGTCATGATTGAGGCCGGCAAGAATTGCAAACACGGGACTCATATTGGCAATAGTATACATGTTTATAACACAATACTGCAGCTTGAGCGCGTCAGAACTAATGAACTTGTCATTTGTTAGATCTATGAATTTGGCGCGGTCAATGACGACGGCCGCATTCATATTGTCACTGCCGAACTTGAACTTTGTGGTGGCAATGGTTACTATGTCATCGCGCATTTTGCGACCAATGTTGTGGCGTTTAACATTGTCTGTTTCTATTGACCACTTGACTTCTTTCGGCGTGGGTGTAGTTTTGCACTTTCCACATGTGTTATGCTTTATCATTCGTCTAACATGTTGATTAGGAAGATTTCTAAAGTACAGGTCCAACATTGTATCAATGTGGCGGCTGGACATGAAGTAATATATGGAGCCTGACGGTATCGCGTAACCAACAAATCGCCTACATACATAAATAAGAACAGGAACATCTTTGTCTTCGATCCAGTCCATAAAGTAACTATCTTCTTGAATCGTGTTCTTGATTGGCTCCTCCAATATTATCTTGTACGGAATGATAGCATCTTTGTTGGTCAATTCTAGGACCTCCATCTTATTGGATGATTACAAACGAAGGAATTTTTGATTCTTATAATATGCTTTAAACTTAACATTAATCATCCACAGCAACATGACGTGTTGTAACCCGCACAAACTCTATAAACACATTAGTGCTTTCAGCGATTCCGGTCCGTTTGGACATCTCATGACTGCAGACGAGATTAAAGGCGGCTCGCACAATGATTCGACAAGTAACACTGTCTATGATCTCAGCAACTTTGTTGAATATAAAGAAGTACAAAGAAGAAGTGAGATTGATGGCGGCACTAACTCGTCATCTGTCAATGATGGCTTTACAGAACTCAATGAAGAAAAGTATGCATATGGTTTGTCAGACATATCTGATACATCTGAAAGTGAAAGCGAAGACATAACAAATGAATGGCCGGCGCCAACTACATCGCAGGAAGACAAAGAAGAGGAGCGGCCGTTTGTCTTTGGTGCTGGTGGAATAGAGAATTACAGTGATGATGGCGACGACAATTATTATACCTCATCTGACTACTCGTCAGACAGCGAGGATAACAGAACCCTAGACGAGCGAGTACAAGATTTCAGCTTCTTTACTTACTCTGAAGATGAGGACGACTATTAATTGCTGCCAATCCAATGTTTTTTGTCTATTCACAACTTGTTGAAATAAGTTTGAATAATAACCATTTGTCAAACAGATTGCAATGCGACCACTATCTATAAAACATGAGTAGGTTTGGTCTAGATAAGTACTCATGTCTAAAAAAGAAAGATTCTTCTCGTCGCTCCGTCTTAGACAACTGTCCAGATGTTGAATATAATAGCCGGCTCATCACTGTGCGCGACACTTCACATAACAATTGCTTTTACATTATAGACAATGACCTTGAAAAGGTGCTGGAAGTAATACAACATAAATGCGAGCTGCATGAGGTTATATTTCCTAATCTACCGACGCGCATCTTCTTTGATATAGAGGCCAGATTCTCAACATATGAAGAGGTGATAAGCGCGCGTGAAAAGGTGTACAATATCTTTAACAAAACTTTACTCAATGCAATGGAGTATCTTGGTCGCACAAAAAACGGCAACAAAGACTTTATCAACGAGAACGTAAGATCTATATTCCTTGATAACTCGCGCCAGGTAAACAAGAATGGAACAACCAATATTATAAAGGACTCATACTCCGAAATACTAATAGACAGTAGCGATCGAGTCATAGATAAGCCATTCAAGTTTAGTATGCATGTTATTTGCACAAATACATATATGACAAACATAATAAGTGTTAAAAGTTTTGTTAACTGGTTTATAAGCAGTCATGTATGGAAAGATGAGCCAGAAGCAGTACCGTGGTTTGATCTCGGGGTTTATAAGCCATATGGCTCGCTCAGGCTTCCTTTCACGTTCAAATATGACTATAGAGGCGATAAAAAGTACATGATGACATGGCCCGAAAACTATCAGACAACTGATCTTGATGTTCTGCGCGATAGCACCATACAATACTTTGATATTGACGGTGATATATTCCCATTGTTTCATTACATCTTTCAGCCAAACAGCAAGAAGGATGATGCTGTTGACGACGACAGTAACTTTACAATTTTAAAGTCATCGTCGCTCGACAAACTCTTTAACATGATGAATAAAGTCTTTCATCTGAGTGAACAGTTCGAGCCGCGTAGCATTAATGGCAATACTATGATATTGAACCGCCACGCTAGCGGATCATGCTTCTTATGTCACAGGACTCACGACAATGACGGCGCCTATATAACATTCTCAATTAAGGACGACGATGTTCATTGTCACTTCAAATGTTTTAGAAATCCGTTCAAAAGTAGTGATATGATCGTTGATCGCAAATACTTTCCCGACAAGTCTATTGATAGTGCCGTCATCTATAACGAGAATGACAAGATCAATAGAAACAATAGTGACAAAAAGAGCATAAACTACATATACAACTTATGCATTGATCAGAACACGCTTGCTGACGAGGATGAACTACTGCGCGGCCTATCGACCATTCTTGGCGACAACAATACAAGAATTATTGACCAGGAGTATATGCCCGAATATCCAGTCGACAAGTGCAATACTCTCTACTTGCGGGGCGCCATGGGTGTAGGAAAGACAGTTGCGCTTGTAAAGTACATAGAAGAACTACTGAATCGCAACCAGCAGGCAGTAATAGTAGTTGTATCATTCAGGCGAACGTTTTCGGCCAAGATCAACAGCGATCTGCGGCACCTCGGATTTAAGTTATATTCCGAGATTGACGGCCGCATTACGCAGCCGCGCATCATAATACAGGCGGAAAGCTTTGTTAGACTGGCTTTTCGGCCGCAAGACATAGATTTGCTTGTTATGGATGAGGTGAAGTCTATATTCAACCAGATTACTGGCAGCCGCAGTGAGTCAAACTTTATTAACAGTTTTGCATGTCTGCATAACGCTATTGAATGGTGTAAGACTCTTATATGTTCCGATGCCTACCTCGATCGAACAACAATAGAAACTATTGGATCTGTGAGAAAGAATCGCTTCACTAGTCATCTAATCTGGAACACATACAAAAAGGAATCAGATCGGGTATATTATATGACATCTGATATTGGCATTCTATTGACTCATATAGTCTACTCTGTCGTAAGAAAAGAGAAGATAGCAATTGCATCCTATAGTATTAAGTATGCCGAGGGCCTAAAGCGATTACTGATTCGCCACCAGTATATAACGCCGGATAAGATACTTATCTATAACTCTAATACTGCCGACAACATAAAGAATGAACACTTTCAAGATATAGACTACTATTGGGACGACCCCCAAGTGATCATCTATACCTCCACCATTAAGGCCGGCATCAGCTGCATGCTGGAGTTTGATGCTGTGTATGGAATCTTTGGCTGCAGCGAGATGAAGATGGCCGCCGAAGACTATATCCAGATGCTTGGCCGCATTCGCAAGTGTAACAACTTCAAGTTATGTGTCATACAGAATACTGGCAACTACATTCTTGATCCGCGATACATCTGTAACATGTTGTACTCGTCGCCGCGCGTCAGAACATATCTCAATATTAACAGAAATAACAAGCGCCGCGATAACGAGCTTATACTCTATCAGAAAGATCTGGCGATGTACATTTATATAGCCAACAAGCTATCGTGCATTTACAGCAAATCTGATTTTATTAGGCGATTCTTCATGTTGCTTAAGCAGTATGGCGCCACCCTTCACGTTTTAGATGACATCATTGATGAAAACAACTTTATAATCATTAACAGAGTTGATCTAACAAATAGTGTAGAAATGTACAGCGAACAGTTGGCTGAGGATATAGCAGAATCTAAGGACTTAACATATGATGAGTACAACGAAATCAAGCACAAGATCGAATCAGGAAAATCCATAACAACAGACGAGCGTCTATCACTCAAAAAAGAGGAGTTCCGGCAAATCTTTAACTTGCACAATCGAATAAAGCCGAAACTTATAATGAGCCATTATGATAATCACGTCATTCGCGCGTACAGCATGATTGAACTGCTCATGAACTTGGAGTTTCCGGAAAATGAAATATACTGTTCCGGAATGAAGAAGATGCTCAACCTGATGAGTGATCCGGGCACAAGTAGTATCAAGTTCATTAACTTTATATCTAACGCCTCGATACTTCACTACATATTGAGGATAATACAATTGATTGGGTTTGACAGCTGGTTTGATTCTGTGCCGCGAACATTAGAGATTATCTTTCAATTCATAGACAGCAATCGTTATGAGATAATTGACTGCATCAACGCCATTTACATTGAAAGTCATGTTTGCCGGCACGTCAGAGCAATGAGTGGTAAGTACATCATCAAGATAATAAAAAACATACTAAAGCAGTATCTATGTATAGAGCTCAAGAACACCGACAAGAATCCGTTTATTCAGATAGTCTGGCCAATAGACAAGTTTAACTTCCGGCTCGACATAGATGAAAACATGATAAAGTCATCAGTACTGGGCCGCCTAAAAAAACTGTTCGGCGGATATGTACTTGATAACTCACGTCGATCAATGTCGTTGCCGATTATACATATCTCTGGGCGCGCGGTCGATTACATAGATTATCTATTGACAAAGCAAAAAATAATAATAAGTCATGCTATAATTGACGGCTGCTACGAGATAGAAAATAAGGTAATCAGTCAGTGCGCATAGCCGCAAGTCCATGTCTCATCATGTGTTGGCGGCGCTCATCAATGGGCATTTTTTTAACATTAGTTGCCGCGGTGCAGAAATCTGTTGCTAAAGGAACATATGATTCCACCGACTTGTGATCGGGCAGGATTTCGCTAATGTAAGTCTTATACAGGACTACCGACATACGTATAGTATCCTTATATGTTTCATTCCACCCGTCATAGTCTTTTTTGATATACTCTATGTTATTCCGGTTACGAATCATTCGACACAAGTATCTTACCGGACAGTTAGCGGAATTCTCAACAAACGGTATCACTATAGAAAAGAATCGATCCCTATCAAGTTTGCCGATATCAAGTGAACCATTGTTTATTTCTCTGATTATGTCCTTTAGACCGTCTGCATCTTTTTTGACGTCAAACATCATATAACACATCATGATCGGATTCATTTCGCCAATGTTATAGCGCATCGAACATGGCAAAATGTCGAGGTTACAATACACAACATCATGTAATATCGTGGAGCACGGCAGATATAATGCTTCCATGTATACCGCCTTGCTCAAGAAGTTCCTCATCAGGTATAGACCTTGTTTGACCTGCATGGTGTAGCCTATTGGAATCTTTCCATTGGGCTCTGTTAGCTTGCGGCCAAACGGAGTCTTTATCTCGACCAGGATTGGCGGATTATTCTCGTCCGGTAACAATATTCCGTCGGCGGTATATCCAAGCGGCGACTGAAACAATGTGCCCGGCACGAATAGATCCTGGCTGGTTTGTATCTCTAAGTACATCTGCGACAGTCGCTCTGTTATTAGTCCCCATGCACATGGCGCATTCATATTGCGCGGTATAAGACCAACCTTTTCCATAAACAGTTCAAAACGCGTCTTATATCGCGATTTGTTTTGGAGCGAGTCTATGTTGCCGCCGCCAATTATCACCTGATGATTTTGCTTCCATTCCTTGCTGCCCGGCTCCAGCCATAGATATGTGTCTTCGAGACGATTGGCGCGATTAACTTGTTCAAAATAGCTAGAAGACATCTGATAAGATTATTAAGTTTTCTGGTACTTTTAATAGATCAAATAGTTTAGACAAAGAAATTTTTGATATTTCTAGCTAGTTTAAACCCGCCAAATGATAATATAGCCGTAATGCCTTTTGGACGCGCCAACACATGTGATTCGCATTCACACAATCGTGTGATAAATATTATTAAAACATCGTTTGAAGAATCAAAAGATAATCATATACCCGTTGGTCTCTTTCTGGATCGTCTTCAACTATACATTGGTTGTCAGACTGCAAATGGCGGGCCCGCCTTATGTCCGATTCAGCTAATACGAGATGGTTATGATTCTTATGTAGATTACTACGAGCTGCAAGAAAAAACGAGCTCCGGAATAGATGAACTGGAGTGGTCATTTTATGCGTTCTTCTTCTTGATCTTTTATGATCTGTCGCAGTCCTTCAATGAGTGTGTGATTACAAGTTGGATGGACATATTGTTGCCACGTATGATAAACACTATATGTTGCCGCTACAACTCACTTAATGGCTCGTACACTAACTCAAACACGTTAAGATCGTCTCTAAACTCGATTCTTGAATCACATAGAAGATCGCGAGTCGAACTAATGATGATGCGTCACTTTTCGCAGGATCAAAGATTAATGACCAATCTAACAGAAAGATATGCCGATAAGACACGCATGGAAATATGGGTAGGTATCTATACGGCCATGTCAATGCTCATTGTCCTGAGAAGTGGCATATCCGAACATGACTCGGACTACAACAGGTTCATAAAAGATATAGTCAACTTCTTTGAGAAGCGCGGTAGCTGTGTTGGTATTATTTTGAGTCCATCATTCAACAATATAAATGAAATCCTGTACTATACGGATCCAAGTAACATAAACAACTGTCAGCGCTTACTTGCGCATCCAACTCTGTTTGACATTCCAACGATGTCAACACACGAAAACACGATGCGCTTTCATCTTGTTCGTGAACAGCTGGATGTAGTCAAAAAGAAGCTCAACACATCTAACTCGAATGATCCAATCATTACTCAGGCATTTACTGGCCGGTCATACATGAGGGAACTACAATAATACGCTGCGCGTTCGCTTCGCTTCGCGATTATCTTTGCTATAGCGCAGCGACTCAGTCACGCGTAGACATGTTTAGTTTTTTGAATCACCGCTTACATGTAGTAAGATTACGATCTTGATCAATAGACCTAACAGAGAAAAGAAATAGTTAAACTACATAGCATCATGAATAACAACGGCGATTACTGTTACCTTCTCGGTGGAATAAATCCGGAGAAGGCATTACAGAAAGTAGTCGAAGTACTAGTAAACTGTGCCGTATCAGCCGGCGAGGCGGACAAGATAGATGATTATGTGCCAGGCAGCATAAACGTAAACGGCAACAAATACAACCTTGTAAAACAGGGCCTGTATATATTCATCATAATCGTTTTGATTGTTAGTCTGCTGGCCAATTTGTTGGTGGCCGGCTTATGGGCGTCAAAAAAAATTGAAACAACAGAGACGATGGTAAATTAATAATGACACTGTTTCGATAAGATTATGTTTTTTTACAGTACCGGCCAATGTCAGGGACTCTAAACTTGCATGAGTCCATCTCGCTATTGATTTTTTGATACTGGTATTTGCCAAGTATGCTGCCCAGAACAACTCTTATCATCGTGTAATGATTCATGTAGAAGATGGTCTTTTTTGACAGATCCGCATTTTTTACATCTTTGTTAGTAAATGTATGCTTCTTCATATCATTGACAGTTGTTAAGACCGTCGACAAGGTTTCTAATGCTGGCGGCCGCTCTTCAATAATGTCATCCTCTGTCATTTTTCCTAAGTTGCCGGCAGAATGCTCTGTTGCGTTTGCCACTCCTACTCTAACAAATTCTTTATTATTGAAAGTGTTAACTTTGACCACCATATATTTTGTAGTGTACTCTCGGCCATCATGCACATAATGCCAAAACTCGCCGAGAATTTCTTCATCAATGAAGATAGAATTTATGTCATTGACTATTTCACGAACATCTTCGCCCGGAAAGTTCACACTTCTGGGAGTAGCATTTTTGTTGGCCGAGTTAAACGTCAAGGTTACCTCGTCATTGTTTAGATGCTCGAGTATGGATTCAGACACAAGATTAAATCGCGTCTCCTCGCTTGCTTCCCTTACCATTGTATCCGCTATTGTTTCGCCATCACTTTGTCTTCCCTTCGGGATCTCCAATATCTGATAGTACTCAAACATATCATCTATTGCTTGTATGATAGTCTCGCGCAACAGTATTTTTTTTATCACCATCCTATGAATTGGGGTCAGATGCTTTATCAAATCTTTACGATATTGCATTATTGACTGATTGCACCGGCCCCACAAAATGTTCGACACGGACTCACAACATTTTTCCCATCTTCTATTGTCGCAGTTTATGATTGTTTTAAGCAGCAGCTTCTCTAACTTTGATACGCGGCCATTCAGCTTCATTGATATATATTTTATGAAGCTCTCAGTAGTAACACTCCCATAAAGTTTCTCTATCGATGTCTCTATGTTCTTGTTTATAATCTCATAGAACTGGTATCTTACCTTTTTTTCCACCATCAGTATTCTGATGTCCTCCAAACTTTTCTTGCCGGCAGCCGCATTATGGAAGTCGGCGGCAACAACAAGAAGTATCCCAAATGCGGCACTAGTCTTATGAATTGGCAGTGGTCTGCTTCTCTCTTCAATTTTGGCTATAGGCAATCTGCGCCTCAAATTGCCCATTTCATCAAAGAACAGTCCTTTCTCCATGTTGATAGTTCTTATCAGATTCTAATATCATGTATTAACAACCATCAACTCTGTTATCAATATCTAATCAAGAACACGCATATTAAAATCTGTAAAGATCTTATGTACTTCAATAGCAAAAAATATATAATGTAATTAGATCACAACATCTGATGTGCCGTCATCTTCCTCATCATGCATCAACTATATATACCTTTGCTGATACATCATTGTTCTTGCCGTGATTGTTAATTTTTGTCACGCCGTTACTGACTATTATTTGTCTGGCCTTGCCAATGTCTTCTGAAACTCTTTCACTTCCAGGCTCATTGTTAAAGGGCAACAAGTGTCTGAATCGCATGCCGCCAGATTCTTCAATCATGCTTGATCGCCCAATAGTGCAATTCTTTGACGTAAGATGAATTGATGATGCCGTAGATGGCATGAGTTTCCTGTTGGAGAAGTCCATAGTCTCATTAACACATTCTGCAGGTGTTGCCGCCAAGAATAGCGCGATAAGATGCTTAGAGATAAGACTTCTCTTAGACAATATGTCTCTAAGAACAATTCGATTAGAGATAATCATATCGCCAGATGTTCCCAGTCCTTTGTAGTTGCCGGTAATGATAGACACAATAAGATCATTGTTATTTCGCTCAATCATTGGCATACAACTTTTTGGTATCAACACACTGTTCTCTTCTTCCTTGAAGACATTCATGCTCATGATTGTTCTTCTTGTCTTGGTCGACATGATCTTAATAGTGCTGATCAAGAATGATCCGGCCGGATTTCTCTGAACCTCCGTCGAATGATTAAGATCCTCGATCATTCTCTGGCCGGGAGAACTCTTGCGATAAGAGAACTCAATAAATAATCCTTCTGGCGCGTCATAAGTTTGTTTGGGGTTAAGATCAAAGTATGTTCCTTCGGGTGTAGATACTCTTTCTCTAACCAGATGTTTAACAAATCGCCCAATGAAGAATCCAAATCCGGCTCCTTGGAAGCCGCGAATCTTCAACATAAAGTCATTGCTCTTAAAGCTGTCGAACAATATTGGCGCACCAAAGTGCTTTAGTGACATGTCAAGTGAAATCAGATCAGTGTCGATTGGTTCAATTGTCGAGACATCATACAGCCAGCTGTTCAACATATTAACGTCGAATTCAATGTACTTGTTAGGCGCAAGTGGATATTGATTAATTACCGTCCACTCGCTTGTATTTAGGCACCTCTTTTCTTGGCGCGGCTTATCAGCAATTATATGCGACGCCGATGCCACAATGGTGCTCGGACAATTGAATGTGGTCTGACCGCTTTCATAGTTAAGCGTCTCCTTGTTCACAATTGTGGTTTCGGGGCCCATAGATCTTCGCATCTCTCCTGTCTTATGATCAAACGAGACCATAAGATGCTGAATAGCAATGCCGGTATGATTGTTGTAGTAATCAGTGTTATAGTTCAACGAGCAATTCCATTGTGTTGAATTGGTCTTAGTCGAACAGTTAGTAAATCTGATTGAACCACGCGTGTCTTTGTTTCCGCTGTTACCGTACTTTCTACTCTTAGCAATGAGCTTAATAATATCAATAGTTGGTTGAATTGATGTAATGTCTGAGAAATCCTTGATCGTGATGCAGCTCGCAACAGCATTTGTAAGAATCTCGCTCGTGCAAATAGCAAATGGAAGCGATATAAGTGTATTCTTTAGTTGCGAATCCATCTTCATGCAGTCATTCATTTTTTGACGATACTTGTTGAGTGAGATTGTAAAGGTGTTTTCCTTTTCCATGCCAATAGTGTCTGTCTCCAATGAATCTCTGTGAGACAAGGACACATGCAATGCATCATCAATAAGAGTGATAGTAAGAATCTTGTATCGCTGGATAACATTTCCATCCTTGTCAAAGTCTGTATAAAACGTGCCATGACAAGGTACACGCATTTCTTCATTCATGCCGGTTTGCGGGTTGTAATAGGTGAATGTGTTGTACTTGTAAACTGGCCGCGTCGTTTGATGGCCGGTAATCTCATTTACGCCGGTAATATTGCCGTTGGGCATTGTGCTGGATATCAAGGTCTCTCTTTGATCGATTGGAATTCCGTCACCAATCATGTACACCTCGAACTCAGGAAAGATCTTGATGTATAGTCCCATCCATATCTCGCTGCTGGAAGTATAAAGTCCGCGAACAAATATTCCAAGATTTGATAACGCGGCATTAACTTCTTTGCACTTAAGAATGTCAACATCTAATGAAAAGTTGTGATACATTTTTTCACGAATATGATTTCCATCATTGTTGTCTGGTGCAAACATGCTCATCTTGGCGAGCGAATGATTATCTTCTTGGCCAATCTTTCCTAGGGGATGCAATTGCATGCCCGAAATCACCTTGTTCTTGATGTTTTGGGCAAGCTCACTTTGCGGAATTGGCTTAATGTTGTTAACGAGAAGATTTCGATCTGTTGTTTCATCATCCCAATAGAGAGTCTCAAACATAGTCGGGCGACTAATGTTTAAGTTCTTAATCTTAGTGTAAAGCTGATGTAACGACAAGAACATGCATTCTATTGTTTCGACTCTTACCTCGTTTGTTGTCGGATTATGGACATTTTTTGTTACCACCATTGGAAACGTCGTCTTGCTTTCTGCAATGTGATCCGGCATAATAATGTCAATGTTGTTGATATAATCAGACAAATAAGACATCTTTACTGATATAATGCTCTTGAACAGCTGTTCACTGTCTATGCTGGCATTCATTAGTTCCGCGTTAAACATCTGATCATTGGCGGAACCAAAGTAGGCTGGTCTGCTGTCCAACCACAACAAAACGGAAAAGTGACCGCCATATGCAGCCATTGTTCGATAATACCAAAGGGCAATGTTTTCATTTTCTGGAAGAAATGATCTAACATTGAATGGAGACATGGTCTCTACAGCCAACATATCCTGTTCATCTCTTATCCATGTATTGATCCCAGAATCTCCATTAGTTATAGATGAGATATGAAGTACAGTAAGCATATGACAGTAGCCGTCAACGGACAGTTTTTTAATGTTGTATGCCGTCGATATCGGATTTTCCGTTAGGATACTTGCCACATACCAGATCGGATTAAAGTCGTTCCCGTACGCGTCAATGTAATAATTACTTGTCGGAATTATTCCGCTTACACTACACGAATTCCCGTCAGACAAGAATCTGACTAATGGAACGAATATGACACGGCCATTTCCTTGGCCGGCATAAGTGGTCCTAATAGTTATTCCAAGGGTTGTATTGTTTTCAGCATATGTCAGTTCATAGTAAATGCCATTGAAGATTGATCCGTGATCGCCGACAATTTGGGCGGTCATTCTCTTGCCTTGTTGTGACGTTGGATTATTGGGATCAATTGGTACTTCTTGCACGGCAAAATTGAACAACTTAATCGTTATCTTTTGGCCATTGTTCAGTCCAAAGTTTAAGACCGGCGTGTGCATATTGACATAATTGAGAAAGTCAACAATTGGCGTGGCATACGCCATAGGAATACATACCGGATTAATGTCATACGCTAAATGTATGATAGATCTAAACTTGGACACTGGATTAGTAGTGCCGACAGAAAACGTGTTAACCTTGTTGCCTCCCTCGGCAAATACTTTGTATCCGGGAAAGCACTTAAACACATTTGACGGCAGCTCATCGGTAAGTGTTTCGTCTACTATGCTAGAATCTCCCCTGAAAGTAAACATCTTCTTTTTTTGGAAACTATAGTGTCAAAATATGGGATCAAATAAAGTGGTTTGCAGACATATTATAAAAAATCAAAAATATTCTTTGATGCTATTCCAGATGTTCATTATCTCATGCTTGTTCATTATTGCAAGAAATATAACTATAAGCACTATAGCTACCCCGAACAGCCAGTGCGGCGACAAAAAGAACATCGTATAGTCGGCCGCATATATGAAGGCGTCAGGATTAATGCCCTCGGAGCTGCCGCCAAAGTTGCATGCGATCATTGTGTTTCCCTGCTCGATAACATTACTGCTACTCGACATGTCAGTGCTCGCGTTACACACTACGAGCTTGTTCGCGTGTATGCCCATCGGCTTTAGGCCGCGCGATCTGCATTTTTTGTTAAGGAAATGCGGTAGCGTCGCACTCGAGTTCACGCAGCTACAAGCTTCGCTTAGGAAGTCGGCATTGCGATTGAGAAGATCTCGTTTGGCGCCCGTTGCATTCATCATTTTGGAATACTCGTTGCAGATGTTGAGAAGATTCTTTTCGCTTTCTGGCGGCAACACGTCGGATGGCGTGTACTTTTTGATGTCGTCGATCTGCTTGCGCAGTGATACCGTATTCACAAGATTACTCATGTTTTTGTCTAACAACAAATCTTTAAGAGATGTAAAAAATTAATATAAGATAACTCCATTTGAGCCACGCCTCGCCTATGACAAAATAACAGCCAATAACACAATAGCAACAGCAACCGCGCCAACAATAACCACACTGCTCATGTCGCCGGCAATATTGTCAATGAATGATAGCGCGCCGGAATTCACTGTTACTCGCTTGGACTTTAAATAATTAGTAATGTCGCTGGTGATGCCGCTTTCCTCCATGTCGGCCGACACGCTTGCTCTGACGGTCTTCATGAACGCGTCAAGATTAATATTGCTCATAACAAGATTATCAACATGGTTAGCATTAATGGACTGTGAAATTGCCATGTTGGTAGTCAGTGCCTGTGTGTTTTTGAGGTTAAGATTAGTCTTCATGCTGTTGTCCATTTTTTGATGAACATCGTTAACATCCACATTCACGCCGATGCCGCCAAGTTTTGACTTCATGTTGGTTAGCGCGCCATTAACAATCTTACTGATGATGGCGCTGGATATAGAATTCTTTGTTAGATTCTTTATGTTATTGAACAGCTGCGCCTTCATGTTGATATCCGTCATGACCGCATTTTTCACATGACTTATGTTGATGTTCTGACTGATCACCATGTTGGTATCGTTTTTTGCCAATGTAGAGATTGTTGCATTAACGAGTGATTCGTTAACAACATCTTGTAGTGTATGATTTGACGAAACCGCGCCCATTATGCACTAGATCACAGTAATACACTGTTTTAGTAACACAAAAAATGAAAAATATACTAGAAGCTCTATAACTGCGGGCCGCCAACACTAAAACGCCATTGCGGCGCCGCCACTAAACAGCATGAATGCCATGATTGACATCACGATAAGCGTCAATAGCGGGTGCAGCGAGATAAGCCTAGTGACAAAGTTGATTGGCGCCATAATCACGTTTTTGGTCTTCTCTAGGATGCCGCCGCCGGGCGACATTCTTTGGCTGTACATTGGTCGCGGGTCGGCAAATGGGCTCTGATCATCTACATCCATCGCAAGATAACAGTAACAATGGTAATCGCGGAACGACGACTTTAAAAGCCCAAAAAAACTTATATTTTTGGCTGAGTCGCGAAGAGGACATATTTGTGAATTTGAATATTTATGCCCCAGAACGTTATTGATTGGATTCTAGAATCCGATAAAACTAAGTTCCTAATTTGGAAATTTCATAGACAATAGTCTGTTTCGAATAAGATGGCATCTGGAATCGACATGAAGGATAATTGTTATAATGACATTATTCCTATGATCAGGCAAAAGTCCCATTTATTTGTACTTGAGCACACTGAAGCACTTCGCAAAGGTGAAATTACTATCAGCTATCTGGTTGATCTAGCACAAAAGAAGGCCATACTCGGTGAGGAGTGGTATCTTATTAATAATGAAGACATTCATACCAAAAATGATTTCTTGGATAAAGTGGTCGATGAAGTCAGAAGCACCGCAAGTAATTACATCTTCAATGATCACTGTCATAAAATTTTGATCGAAAAGGCAAGCTATTGTGCTCTTGCAGACCTTTACAACTGTGACTGCAACTGCACAAGTCTTGGTGTGTATTATGGACCAGAGAAGTACAAATACTTGTAAGTGGTGAGAGAAAAAAGAAATGATATGAACTGAGTTTTAGAGTCACAAGAAGAAGTAGACGCAGTCGGTAACGGACCTAAAGCAATGATGTAATGATTATTATTTTTTGTTATCATCAGCCGCGCCATTAACCAATCTCGAGACCCACCGAATAGGCGGCCCACAACATGCCAAGAAATATGACCAGTATCGCAATCAAGGTGAGAAACGACTTCATTATCCAGTCCGCGCCGCGTTTGGTGCGCAACAAATCAAATGCGAGTATAGGAAACATAAGTTTGTGACTTACTACGCGCGCCTTGATTGCTCCCTGTATTACCCCCTTTATTCGATCAACATGTTTGTTATCTATCATATCTGCATTCGTGGCGGCAGCACTGCTGGGCTCTGACTTTTTTTTGCTGTTGGCGGGATCATTACTCTTTATGGCGGCAGCACGCGGTATATCTATCTTCTCAATCTGCTTCATTATGTTCTCTGACTTCTTCTTGAAGTTGCGAAACGGATTGTGGCCGGCCTTACCATAAACGTCATTCTTCAGTATGTTGTCGGGTATAAGCGGCGCCTTAAACTTGATATGATCGGCGCGAACTTTGGGGTCCGGCTTAGAGAAGTCTCGCTTTTCCACGTCTTTCAATATTTCGGCAAGTTCGTTTCTGGCCGACTTTTCCACGTCGTCAACTATATCGAGCATGATTTTAGTAATGGTGTTTGATATATGGTTCATTCTAACACTGTCCTTAATGAATCGATAGAAGAACTCTGTTCCTCTGACGCGAGTAAACACGACTAATATCTTTTGCCACACAATCGTCTTTTTCGAGTAGTCATCAATGTTGTTATTAAGCGCGTTAACATACGTCGGCTTAAAGACCGATACATACATTCTTGCGCGCCGCTTGCCATCTGTTACAGTGTTAGGAAGATTGATCTGCATCAACGAGGTTATATCATCGATAACCTCCTTGGATACATCAAAAATGAAGTTAACAATAGTATATGTTTGTCCCGGCTTGACTACTTTTTCTTCCGATATGCTATTATCTTGCTTCAAAAGTAAAATCTCCCTTAGTTGCCTCTTGTTATCAACATGTGTTGTCGACATAATGATAATAACAGATTTATAACACTACTAAAATAACATATACATCATTGGAGATATGAACAAAGTTGCTTCTTGTGTGTTCTTTTTTTTTGCCTTTCTAAAGTCACCGACCTTCGGTAATTAAAAGGATGCAATTCATCATTGTAGTAGCTCTGGTGCTAGTATTTGTGTTGGCGATATCATTTGTATCATTGTTAAGTATTGATAATGAACTCGGCTATGATCAGTATCCGGTGCCCCCCGAGGATAACATCTACAACAGAAAGAGTTTGATTCCGCCACTTACTGGTGCGATTGGCGGCCACAGTGATTTCGAAAAGATACGAGATCCGGCGCACTATGTTATGAAAAGCCAAATATACAACCAATCGCGACGTAACCTGCTGTTGCCGCAACACAAAGTAAACAAAATGCATATCGGCCACATGCAAAAACATATGGGACATCTATACGGGCCCCACAAAGTTAATGACGACATTTGGAAGGATGGCAATCCATACGCCGATGTAGCACAGGTAACCGAATACAAGCTGCCATACTCAATTAGCGCCAACAATATTCCAGCCTTCCACAGATTAGAGAATATGAGACATATGAAGACCAAGGGATTTGACAATCACACAAATTATGAACAAGATATGTCCACCTATGGTAACGGATTCCACGGCACTTACTCCGACGGCAATGCAATGAAGAAATACGAGTCCATCTTCAATTTGGGATTTGATAGCAGTCTATACAACTAATCGCTGCGCGACGGCTAGCGTCGTTTCACTTCGTGATTGTCTATGCTATCGCGCAGCGTTTCACTTCGTGATTGTCTATGCTATCGCGCAGCGTTTCACTTCGTGATTGTCTATGCTATCGCGCAGCGACGCAGTCACGTGCCAGCGTATCATTCAATGAAGTACTTTTATCTCATATATATACAATACAAACAACTTTGCTCTCACTTCGTGTTAATATACAACAACATCGCCGCTTAACATTATGGCCTGCTGGCAATGTTATCTTCGATTATCGAAATGGTTGTCGGACAAAGTGTTGTCGGTTAAGAGATCGTTCAAAAGAAGACCAAGTGATTATCGCGTACTATATACTGCCGCCAATGAACCCGGCAGTCTTGATGGTCGCGATTATCGCTCGACTATACGTTTCATAATCGAAAGACAAAAGGCGCGCCACAAAAGAAAACATAAGAACTATAACAGCTTCTTTAACAATGATATGCTGTATAGCATGGGATCTTGGGGTCAATAATAATTTTGATATATAGACGCTAAATTATAAATGATGTAACTGGACATACTTTCTTAAGTATATTACCGACAACATCATGTCATCACTCAATTACGATTTCGAAAAGGAATTTCCTAAAATGAGCCTCTATGATTGGATGCTTGAAACAATTAATTCCAGCAAGATTAGATTCTTTATCATCTTTGATTATATAAACTTTGATGAGATAATACTAGACGACACTAAGAAGATGACTTCTAGTGAGATGTCCATAGCACTACAAAATTATTCTAATGCCATTGTTAACAAAGTACTCAAGCACTTAAGAAGTAATCATACATCCAAAGAAAATAAGATCATTAATGGCGATGATAAAGAAGTGCCAGATTTTCTAATTGATAATGATAATATCAGAACTGTGTATTATCATCTCGTCAAATATATAATACACATTGACGGAATAACTTTAGCAAATAATAACAAGTTTGATAAACTGAGTGAGTATGTGATCAACACAAATTCATCAATTATAGTGGCATATCACCCATCATCTGGAGAAGGATCATTTAAGGTATCTCTAACTATATTTCCCCACATAAAGAAAAATGATACCTCTTCTATATTTGATAGTCAAAAAATTGAACTCAAATTTCAACATACTAAGTTCAGCGCAGAATCAATAAAGAAAATAGGCGACAGAAGCATACATGTGAAGAAGATAACCACTGATCTCGCCTATGATAAAGATGATGCCGGTCTCGAGTTCATCGAAAAAATAGATGATGATTTTATGTGTGCAATTTGTCATGACAGCGAAGATAGAGATAATCTATCCATAATAACAAATTGCAATCACATCTTTCACACAGAATGTCTAAAAGCGTGGGGTAAACGCCTGAACAGCACGTGTCCTATGTGTCGCGGCAATTACAACGCCATTCGATAATGGCCGGCAACAACAGCATAACCATGTTCATTAACGGCCACTAATATTAAGTAACATTTTTTTTGCCCAGCATTAAGATGATAGCAAAGATGAGCATAACAGAAAAGTTCCAAAAGGCGATTAATGATCCAAACTTCATTAATCTATGTAACAAATTTAATCTTGTATCTAAGACCTCGAAGCGCCCGTTCAAGATCAAATGGGATCGTCAAACGCGCAGTCACTATACGGCATACGTAGACAAAATGAGATATAAACACATTCATGACGGCTACATAGATCCGTCAATTATGTATCCCAACACATATCCTGTTCGCTTTAAGAACGCCGTAAAAGACTCAATAATTAATGGCTTCTACAATCTGTTGAACTCGATGGGACCATACCACGATGTCGAGATGTACAAAACTCATCTTAGCTCGCAGCTGGCCGCCTACGGCATTGGACATAAAGTGAACCACGTTGTTCCGGTATACTTTTTCAATAAGCCGGTTACATCTGTGAGTGTAGACATTCACATATTGAAAGACAATTACTATGTCTTTGTTGCAAACATCGACATCAGTAACTTTGAGGTAGTATACAACAACAACATGATCAAGTGCGAGACCATCGGACGCGACATCAATTATATATTTCTTTTCATTGTTCATGACCCCGAGAGTCATCGTATTGTTTATTGTTATACGTGTCACGACATGGGCTATGGCGTCTTTACTGTGAAGCCCGTTTATACTGGCGGCGCGGCCACAATTGAAGAGTGCCACAACGAAACAATAAACAAAATAAAGGACATAGTCACGTCGACGGCCGAATGGATAAATGACAAACTTCGCGGCCAGCCATATGATGAGGTACCGCACAACGACCAGATATCGTATATTCCGGAATATATACTGTCGGCCATCAGTCTTGACGGCCTGAACATAGAAACATCAAATAGAATCGTCAATAATCTCTACACGCATCCGGGGCGCGCCAACAGAAGTGCGGTCTTTAATGACGCGCGCATCAATGATGATGTTATTGTTAAGTTTGTTCATGGGCGCGCAAATGAATCACTGATTTATGTTGAGGACCTATACAAGCATCAATACCGATACAATAACGCACCAGTAATGATCATCACTTACTACTGTACTGGAAATTCTGATGACCCCGTCAAGATAGAAACACTGATTGGCTAACTACCTGCACCCGCGGTTGCTACAAGTGGATGATTGCATGTTTGAAAAATATCTACTTAGTAACACGTTATACGTGTTTTGTAATTGAACGGCGACATAAAGATGCGGGGCGCATTAACTATCAGTTTGCTAGCAGCTTTATTTAACATATGTAGTTCACACTATGATGATCATCATCACTATGTTAGGCCGCCAACAAATGGGCCGTTTTACAAATTTAACAAGGTTAGAGACCGCGACAGAATGTGTTATTGTCCACCAGGAAGAATAGGAGCGCGTGGCCCAAGAGGTCCTCCCGGAAAGGCGGCAACAACAACATCAGTGCTGCCGGCATCACAATATCACTTTGCGGCGCGATCAACTGAGGATACCGAACCGTAACATCTGTTGGCCGGCGCAAGAATATACTTCGACAACATAATTGGCGAACACGGAGACAAGATCTCTCTTAATACTGTTGGGGCTAGTCAAGGTGTATTTACCCTTGCTGGCGCTGGTCATGCCAGTAACAAATATGAACTTGTTGGCGAGATTGGCAGTATTGGCAGCAACAATGTTATGGACCTGATATTTCAGTGGCACGACTTGACTAACAACAAAAATATCGGCATGCCGGGCAGCATAGGAACAACGTTTATATCTGGAACAATATATACCGAGCAGGGATCAACAGGTGCATCTGGTTTTGTTGGGCCTGAAGGTCCAGTTGGTCCAGAGGGGTCATCAGGTCCACCAGGAACAGATGGTAACGATGGTACACCTGGTATAAATGGAAATGACGGAAAACCTGGTACAAACGGCAACGATGGTACACCTGGTATAAATGGAAATGACGGAAAACCTGGTACAAACGGCAACGATGGTACACCTGGTACAAATGGAAATGACGGAACACCAGGAACAAACGGTAATGATGGCGCACCGGGTACACCAGGGACGAATGGCAATGACGGAGCACCAGGCACTCCTGGTACAAACGGTAATGATGGTGCTCCTGGAGCAGACAGCATGGTACCCGGGCCACCAACAGCAAGCTGCATAAACTTCCCAGGCGTAGCATTGCCAGGTACTTCTGGATTTGGATGTCCATGTTTATCATGTAATGACATATGCTATCAGTGCCCATTTCCAGGCTTGGGAGCGGGACTATGCAACTGTCTACAGGAATGCTTTGTATGCCCGCCACCAGTAAGTTCTGCTTAGTACAAAATATTACTAAACACCATGTATTAGTTGTCTATACATCAATGTTAATAGCACTACTTTCTATGTAATCAACCGCACAACCCCACACACACATATGAATATATAGAAGAAGCACATTAACACTTGTGTAAATAGATGCACCACATCGATAAAACCCAAAAACGTAACAAAAAAATTACAAAAGATACAAAATAACAAAAACATTGCACTTCACACATACCATGCACATGTTTGATGTTGTAGACAGCTAATACATATCATTACATTTTTTGCCACTAACTAAGTATTGCTGGTCTACAAAAAAACATCATGCTGAATAACGATGATGATCATTCCGGCTTTGGAAACATACTTGTTGGCGGCGACGATGATATGCCTGCGGCGCCTGCGGCACCAAAGACAGTTGTTACCACGATGGAGGAAAACATCATTGACGAGTCATCACAAGTGACAACTTCCATACGTAAGCGCCGCGACAAACAGCAGTATCGCGACGATCGCAAGGTTATTGAGTCTAACACCACAAACATGTTTCGTGAATTCGAGGAGGTAATAATGAAGATTTCCAATGAGCCGCGCCACGATCATCCGCTCATGTTTCATCAATATATTCTGTATGAATTTACGCGCAGCTACAATGTTGACGGCAGCAAAGGCATATGCGCGTACATAGAGATGGGCGGCGGCAAGACATACATTTATAGCGCGATGATTGCGGACGCCGTCCAAAAATTCTTCAAGATATATGTCTTTGTACATAAGATGCAGAATGATTATGTTAAGGGCGTAATGCGCGATATGATGATGGCGCTGGGGCCGCGCGGCATGGCCGAGGTTGAGCGGCACCTCGAAAAGAGCATAGATTATGTGGCGCTCATCACGACAAAGAAATATGTTAATGCAATGATTGGTGATGTTGCCAGCCGTATGACGGACGCCGAAATGCGCGAACAGATGGACCGGCTTATGTCGCGCGATGAAAATCGCAACATTCGCCGCATCAAGAACAGGATGTTCATTATTGACGAGTGCCACGTGTTCTTTTCGATGGTGGTGCGCGGCTCGCAGTCGGCCGTCAACTTCTATAGGTTCCTCACCAATATTGACGGCTCCAATCGCATATACTTCTTTACCGGCACGCTAATCAAAGATAATCCGTTCGAGCTTAGCTGCCTGAATGCGCTTGTGACGCGCAGTACTAAGCGGCCGCATGTTCGCATTAATCCGCGCCTCCCAATCGGAATGTCTGACTTCTCGTCCATATTTGTTAATCAGGACGGCACGCTGAGCAATCGCGATCTGTTTATACGGCGCATATATGGCCTTGTTTATTATACGCCGGCAACCAGTGACAACATTGACATTCCCGATCTGAAGCCTGCCGAGATCATCTTCTGCGACATGGAGATGTCTGAGTTTGGCCAGTATGTTGGCCATCGAATAATGGAAAACAAGTTTAATCGCGACAACAAGATAAAGGCCATCGAGACCGACGAGGCCAATGTCAATTTTGGTCGCCAAATCAATGTCGCGCTAACAATCAAGAGCATGCAGCATTGTGCCGGCGAGATAAAGGCCAAGTATGATCAGGCAATCGAGCACATCAATGAGTCGTATGGAGTCGTCTTAATCTACATTCGTTTTCCTAACTCCGTCATCGACAACATGAAGGCGGCCTTCGACCGCGAAACAATAACATACGACATAATAACTGGCGCCACATCCATGGAGGACCGAGAAAGGATACGTGGCCGCGCCAATGCCGAAAACAATAGACGCGGCGAGCACCTCAAGGTCGTCATCTTTAGTTCGGTGGGCGAGATGGGATTCAGTTTCTTTAATGTTACCACGTCCATCATGTTTTCGCCGCCAACACACTACAGCCAGCTGCAACAGATTGAGCGACGCGGCGTGAGGCCGGGATCGTTGGCGCACTTGCCCAAGGATAAGCGCGTGGTCGCCAACTATGTTTATATTGCGGCGCCGCCAAACTGCATGACGGACGAACACTGGGAGGAGGTAATACACACTGATGCCAAGCTGGGCATCGAGCGCGACGGCACAATCGAGCAGCGCTCATACATGCGCGCGGTAAGCAAGTATAACAGCCAAAAGACATTTATTGACGCGGTCAAGGCGGCATCCATCAACTGCACCGAAAACTGTTATAAGTGCGTCGCCAACAACTCGATCCTCTACTCGGACGACATAATGGTTGATCTCTCGCTGCCGTCGCCGTGCATCCCAATTTCCACGAGCAAGCAGCGCGGCCGGCCAATAGTTGTTGACGGCACCAAGTACTACTACAACTTTGACGGCGAGAATGGCGCCATGAATCTGTTTGAGTACTTTCCGCTGACCAACCTTGTGGCGCCGCTAAACGAAGGCGATGATTCCGACTTGTATGCGCGAGTCACTAATGCGGTGATTACGGCTAGCGCCGTTGGCATTAACAAACAAAAAACAAAGCAGCAACAATGATGTGTTAGTGATACGCTAACAGAGTTAGCCGTTGCCATCATGCAATGAAGACACAAAAAAATTTGATTTTGGCGCTATTCAAACCAATTAAACTGACAGCAAAACAATGGCAGGTAACAACAACATTAACGTAAACACTGCGGTATCATTTCATACAACTGATCTTGATGTTAGCGGCCAGCACTCGACTGCGGTTTTATTCCGCATGGTCCCAACAGAAACAAGTACTAAAGCGATCTGCGAAATGACAAATAACGGCGCGATGGCAACATTTACTCCTGGTGTCGGCGTCTCTATGAGCCGCGAGCTTACCCAGGACATAACTAGTTCTAGTATCAAAAGGAACATAGTTATAAATTATGCTCCGATGCCTGCGGCACTTGCGGTTGCACCTGCAACAACTGTGGCGCCAGCTACACAAGTTGCTCATCAGTAATACGCTGCGCGTTAGTATGGCCATCACGCAGTGAAGCTATCATGCAATGAAGACATATTTTTTTGAATCACAATCAACCATGTTAAATAAAACATGAAT
>JANVCG010000005.1:0-26162 GCA_025505365.1 Haliclystus inabai | reverse complement strand
TAGCAAAAGCAAGACGTGAAGGTTGCTGCTTGCCAAGTTCTGTTTCCTTTAAGTAGTTTTGAAGAGAAGTTTACTTTTAATGCAGCAATTAAAAGGAATTGTTTACTTTCGAAATACCCTGTTGCGCTTTTTCTCTCTTGCCCAGCTTTTTCGCTGTTTAACAGAAGCGTAATAAGACAATTTATCGAATTATTTTCATAAACATGCGTGAGTGAATTTCAATTTAACGTTATGAAATGTTCAACTGGCAGATTATTGATTTGGATCTGTATATTTATTGGGGTTGTGTTAAATTTCGTTTGTCAAACCATGAAAATTCAAGTTACTGACATGCTTTCGTACCTTCGTTGACAACAACGTTAGATATCTCGAAATTTAAACGAGTCTAAAATACCATTCCATTCCAGCTTGTAGACACATTAATGCATATTGTTAAGATGTTGATGCCTAAATTTTGATCGTAAACATTGAATGAAATTTAAAATGAGAATGAATTTAGTTAGCAATAACGCAATGTCTTCGTCGAAAACTCCCAAACCGCCATCCAGTATTGTGGAACACATTTAATTATTCAAATGTAAACTACAGACAGACATCTTGCAAATAAAACTTGAAGATACATAATCTGAATAATTGCAACTTTCTATTCAAAAATATTCACGATAAATTGACCATAGGTTTCCAGATAAAGCCAAGTTCGCATGCGCCTTCAGCTTTGGAAGCATTGGGAACAGTGCAGAGATTTGTAGCCACATACAAACAACAAGGATGCAATTACGCGTTTGATTGTAAAACAAATAACTGCCTTCAAACTTTTACAAAATGCGTATTTCGATATTTTCTTGAGGAGTGATCTTCCAACTTGATCGCTGTAGTATAAATATCCTTTTATTTTGAAAATAAAAAGTAGGAAATTCTTAACATGGCCGTTTGTAAAACACCAAAGATTCAAATGACTGAACATGTGATTTGCTTTGACTCAGTACCCGAGATCAGCAATCACGGTACTACACGACATAGCTTTATGGCCGTCACCGTGAACGACACGAGTCGGCCATGATATAGAATCCACCCAAAGTAAGACCATGGACGATCTAGATAGAAATTTTAATAAATATATATTCAATCCAACCTACAAGCTACGAATTTCAAGAAACTTCGTTTTGAATGGTTTCAACAATCATCAGTTATTCCGCGATTTTCTCAGCCATTCCAAAATCAAATGTATTAAATTGCATATTCTGTCAAACTTATGCAATCCTATCCACTATTGTCGACAGTTTTGACATTTCTTATGTTTAAAGATATATAGATTTTACTCAAATGCTATACTCAGCGGAGGGGGTCATGCATTGCTAGTAAACATTTATTTAATCGTAACAATGTAATTCATTAAACATAATTCATCAGCATATCAATGTCATCCATATTCATACACGCCCTGTTTGGGTCATGTGTTTATCAAGTAACAACTCAAATGTTGCGTTAACAATATCGTAGTTCATAACATACTGATTTCATCAATTACTGCGTGATAAATCAACACCAAACCATAAAAAATCAAAAGCAGCCTTCTACTATTGTCGTTGAATCAATAAGATTTCTCTCGTTATTATTTGCTGTGTTATTTTTGCACTATTATGAAAACGCCAGCAGATACTTCATAACAAAATCAGTTATTAACCCCATACTGAAGATAAAAAACAGAATAAATTAAGCGTTGTAAACAACGTTCATGCTGCGAGCATTTTGCCCTGAACGTGTGATTAATCACAGTTTAATGCAAAAATTAGTCGTAATCCCTATTTGCGTTCTACTTCTCCTAGAAAGAAAACCATACGTTGTTGTGCACACTCTATCGTTTGAGAAAAAAACGTCGGGGCTGGTTCATAGGCTAGAAAAGCTTCTGCAGTCATTAAAAATTCGACTTACGACTTGGTTTGAGTTATTTCTTGGAATTATACACAGTGCAAACTGTATGGAGACAAATTCCGCTTGTGTTATGAAGATGCCAAGTCAAGTTTGAAGTGCCAGGATAGTACTCTCTATAACGTTTTATATGCTTCATTTTACAGGGCGATTCAACTGCATTACATATTGCGTCACAAAATGGACGCGTGGCTGTTATAAACTCACTTTTAATCTATGCAAAGCGTAACTTTGATGATGAATTCTCAAAAAAATATCTGGTTGCAAAAGATGAGGTAAGCTTGCAACTCATTCAAATTTATTTCTATACCTGTCGTCTCTCCTTTGAGTCACTGTCATGAATCAACAAAGATAGACAAACGTTTTGATTAGCTAAATGCCATATTTGGCACTGCTAGGGTAAATAATAGGCGATGTAGCAGAGCTAGATCCATTGTACCAAAAACTTGTCCAACGCAACCCAGGTTAAAAAAGATCCCTTTGGTTTGCAACAATTACAACATAAACATTTAAAAGCGGAAAGACAAAATTAAGCAGTACAACTTGGAGGCTCGCGCATTGTAGCAAAAATTTTTTGATCCCATCACTGAACAAGGGACAAGCGAAGATCGTGAAATATAAGAAAAAAGATGCTTTCAAAATCCTCAAGGGTATGTAATTGTTACCTGAAAAAATAGCTTAAAGTGCTCATGAAAACAAAACATTCTTTTAAATAATTAAATCGCGAAAATAATTTTCAATTTGGACGCATGTAGGTTGAGTTTAGTGTCCTCCATTTTGACCGGTGATGGTAAGCTGTTTTAACCCCTTTTTGACAGCAAAAAGCAATTTTTTCAACTAACATGCCTTGTATCTCATGCATCTCTGTGTCAATCTTATCCATTCTCCGTCAAAAATGTATCCCGATGATGTGGGCACACTAGACTTATTTTTAAAAAAATTGGACTTCACGCAAAAAGACATACGACTTTTGAAGTTCAAACTTGCTCTTTTTTCTATAGCAAGCTCTCTTGTCATTTTATTCCAAGCTTTGAAAATGTGAGATTCCTGTAAGTGCCATATATTGTGAGTCGAATATCTCAACTAATATGCATCCAAATTGGAAAATAACTTCCACCATTCTTCCTAATTTGACCTCAGCTACTCGAATCTGTAGACAACTTGGTGTCAGGAGCTCTTTAAACAGATCGAAACTGAATCTCTACAACATAATATTATGCTAAATTTAAATGTGCTTCCCACGGATTGTGAATCATTGTAAACGAATAGCTGAAGAATTAAAGGAGATGGCTGAACTTTAACTGCTTCAGAAATTGTAATATTTTCATACAGTAGTGAGGAACAAATCAATTGGTAAATATTCAAAATCAAAATTAGCTGGTATACGGTTTGCACTTGAAAGATATTTGAATTCACCACCCAACGGAAAATGGATAACAATAACGGCAAATAAAGCATTCAAGATGTCAAACTGTGTCCTGAACGCTTAACTGAAACTATCAAAACCACAAGGTAATGAAGAAGTCAGCCGTAAAGTACCCTTGGATGAGAGCGATTTACATGCCTTGAAGAAAAATGAATGCTTGTCTACTTTGGATTAGCATAAATTCTCAAATAATGTATGGTTTCATATCACTCTGCATTGGTGCGGGAGAGAAAGAGAAAGCCAGAGGTCTCTATAAAATAGCAGTCTATTCTCGGGCAATATGTTTATGGCAATAATTTTTGAGAATGTCAACGCTAGAGGCAATAAAAATTGGCTGGCTTGAGTGATATTTTATCGTTTGAAAGACTAGAAAGTGTGCACCATGTGTACAATAGAAATTATCGGTACATGTCAATTGCAAATATTTATAAAAGCCTCACCCAGATTGCGATGCATCAAATCAATACCCAGAGCCAAACTGGAAGCCATCTGATAATCATTTATTTCATGATTGTTCTTTTACGGTCCGCACTCTAAGAACATGATAAGGACCTGGATTTCAGATGCAAAACTATCACACAGTTACCTGTACCACTGCCTTAGGTCATATTCAATAGAAAAAATAACTAGTCTGGAAACCTATTGTACTAATTTTTTGATCGCGCTGCTTTGTTGTCACGTGAGTAAACGTTGTGCCAAAATCATAACACCGGAATTTGTTTGCTCAGTATGTACTAATAGCAAACAAATTAAAACAAAATATAGCAATGTTTGTCAACAGTTAGGTAAGCTGATTTATTTTCTTTGAGAGGCTTCGAAGCTTATTTTTTCTTTTAATTTCAATTATTCATGCATGCCGAGTGCAAATTGCTCGTTTCCGTTGTGTAGTACAAGCAGGTGCAAAATTTACCAGGGAATTAGACTTTTTCGTATCACCAGAATTAATTTTAATTCTCCTGCATATTCTCAATGGCGAAATGAATGTCATATAAGCAATGCAAAAGACTATGGCATTCCGGAGGTAAAAACCTTAAGAGAAAACAATAAATCTAGCAACATGTGAAAGACACTATAGAAAAAAAGACGTCAAATTCACACGTGAGTATGTATTGTGAACATTCTCGCTGTTCTATTGTATTCATACGTACACTTCAAGAGCAATAGCTTATATTTAGGAATTTCATAGGTATAGTTCAATAAAATTTGCGATATCAAACTGCAACATAAGCATGTATCCCATTGAAATATTCCATACATGTATTATCATAACTGTGTCCCTTGCAACATAGTCGTCAAATCTTGATCGGTTCTCAGCTGCTACTCCCAATAAAGATCAGCTACGAATTAACAGCCTTCTAGTTCAATGAAATCACTTGAAAGTGTTGACATTGGTAAGATGGAGGACTATTTTGGCCCAATTCTGTGAAATTCAGCGGAAATCTTACATGTAAAGTTTGCATATCATGTTCAATAAGTTGCATCTTGTTTCCATGCCACTATCTATATAGAGATTCATGACAATTTGATCTAAAGTACATCTACCATCAACATTGATCAATAATCCTTCGGATAGGAGTTCGCAGTCTATTAACATGAAAATGCAGTGCTATTTCTTTCGAAAATTAAAACCTGAAAGGAGTTGTCAGGACCGATAAAGTTAAAGATCTCGGAGCTATTTTATCCTCTAATATAAGCTCCTCTACTCAATCACGGCCTACCATATAGCTGCCAAGGCTCCTCAAGGTCTTACCTCATCTTCAAATGGTTTTCTTTTGTAGATCACCGTTCCCTTATGAAAGCCTTCACTACATATGCGCGTCCAATCTAAGAGTCAAATTCGCCAATATAGAACTCTCATTTGATAAAAGACAAAAAGATACGTAATAAAATGCAACAAAGATGCACAAAAGGTGTATGCCAAACGTTGTTAATCTTAAACGAGATATATTATTCCCTTCCCCCTTAAGATCCTTGGTTTGTTACGTTTGGAAGTACGTCAAATTCACGCTGATCTATGCATGACAAACAAGATTGTAAATGGTGTGGCTGATTTTAAGAAGACATACTTTTTGCCCCTCTCAAATAAAATCTAGCCTATACATACCAACAGATTATATCAGATACGTCTTCATGTAAATGAAGTTTTGGAAACCGTTTTGGGATACCAATTAGAAACCCTTTATCAGACCAATTACCTAATCTAATGCTTTATGTACGCTTAAATAATCTAGAACATGTAGATTTTGAAAATTTTGGTAACATTAGCTTCTGATGTATGTAAAATGTTACATACGTTTTATTGAAATGTTATTTTAGTAAAAAGTAGGCTTCGATGTTAACATAAGTTAATTTAAACGTACCAGTGTTGCCTGTCAATCATTCCTTGTTTTGGCAATCAATCAATCAATCAATCAATCAATCAATCAATCAATCAATCAATCAATCAATCAATCAATCAATCAATCAATCCATCAATCAATCAATCAATCGATCAATCAATCAATCAATCAATCAATCAATCAATCAATCAATCAATCAATCTATCTATCAATCAATCAATAGATCAATCAAATCAATTTATTTAACTTTTTCAAGTCTTACTTCAAAACACCATGTCAAGGCCTGCCATTAATTGACGTCAATTAGCAGTAAAGGGATTAGCACTGTTCTTACTTTGCCGCTGATGGCAGCAAATTAAGCAGTATAAAATCAAGCGAGAAATATAATGTACTCGCAAAAATCCTGCCTTTGGCAGCTTTTTGCAAGCTACTGCAGAGGGCATTGGCCTTCGGCCCATCTCCTCAGCATATTCGCAAAGATGCTTACTATCACCTACATATATTTAGATTATTGAAGCTGTCTATCATGCGCAACAAAATCGACACATTTTGTATTTCAGACAGACAAATGTGGTTTTTTAACAGAAGATCAAACGAGCATTACCATTAGCCTGATTGAAATCTCTATAGCCATTCTACATTGCGCCTGCTCAATTCCTATTTCAATAAAATATATTTGTAGCGGCTTAGCACCAGTATTCGGTTGTGGTAATAATAAACCAATTCCATTATAGATGTGTCCCTGGACTCTAAATGTTGTTTTCGATCCAAGCTCTCTTGCTTTTTTTTTATTCCCAAATGACGTCATCTGGGAGCAGTTATTGTAATGCCTTGTTGAAGTTCGAAATTTCCCGACTATTCTCATTCCGCCTTGAATAAGTTGAGAAAAAGTTCATCGGGTAATGGAAATTCGTCAAGCGTCACTTTTCCTGACAAACGGCACAATCCTGTCATGACTCATCTCTCCATTTGAGAGCACTACAATGGTTACATGTATCAAATCTTCCAATTCTCACTATCGGATGGTCACTATAGTTGGTTGTTGGACTGTATGAGTATGCACCATTTTCGAGAATTGAGATTGTATTTGAAATTGAGCTTACACTGTTAGTAGGAATTGACGTTTATATGGTTTGACCTACTCTCCGTAAATCTCCAGAGTTTCTTGGTAACTTAAATCTGGCACGCGAAGCTATCAAGATGCGCAGTGTATACATGTATTTTTTGGTAAGAAGCCCTTATATAAGAAATTTACACTAAGGCTGAAAATAGCTTAAGAAGCTGTATAGTATACTTCCTTGTATATTTGTAAGAAAATGCCAACTTTTCAATTAGTATGACTTTACTTTTAAAGTTCAACTTACTTAGTCCTTGTAAAGCCTTCTGCACGTTAAATAACCGAGATAAAAGTGAAATGTAATGTAGCTTCATAATCTTTTTGTGGTTTGGTAAATATTTGTGTCAAATTTGAAAAATTTGAGAATTAAGAAACCGATAAGAAAGCTAAATTGCATACTCGTTACTGGATACTGGAAACTATTAGCAGCTAAACTGGACACTCATCACCACTTCTTTTTAAACAACACAATCCGGTTTGGAACAATCTACCCCAAGATGTAATATCGTCAACGACTGTGAAATTTTATCAGGCAAAACCTATAATTAAAGTAAAATTAAATTTCCAATAGCTTCATCAATTTTACTTTTGTTATCTTTGTACACTTAAATGCAATTAATAGTTGCCTGTGCACATCTCTGTTTTTTTTATAAATACACGTCCTGCTCAATAAAGACACACATACATGTAAAGAATTAGTTGTAAAATTTGCAAAAATCGTCGTTGATTTAGATGTTCTGATCACATTAATGACTGAAACTATCCTCTTTTTGCTTTCTCGATGCTACTGATTTAGTTTTAACATGAACATAAAATGAAGGTGAAAGGTGAAAAACTGTGAAGCTTCATTAAAAACAAATGAAAGTGAACAATTCAAAAGTAGACAAAGAGATAAGTCGATGAGAATTGTCGTGAATGCACGGTTCGCTGAGCTGAGTTGTTATAATTTCCATTGCCTGAATGGTGGTGTTCGTTGCGTCAGTGGAATGATTTGGCTAATATAATTTTTGTTTGCCACATGAAATCGACGAAAAATCAGATCCGGAAACATAGCCTATGTTCAAACCAAAAGTAAGAGATTATGAATGATATATGATATGTGGGAATCCTTTCAATGTGATTGACATTAGCGCGAACACAGTTTTGAAGGTCTCCCTTTTATAGTTTGTCACGCCTAGTATTCAGTTCTGACTTGGCCATCGTTGTGTCACCCTGTCTTTTGTCGATCAACTAGAGCTCAACATTCCTTGCCTTTGAGTTAAGTATACCTTAGCATTTGTAGTTTTATTCTCTTCTCTCTTTTGTATAACATGATTTTGGTGTTATTAAATTTGTTACATGTAATAGTCTGTCTGCTGATATTTGTCGCCTCCTAGATTTATAGTGGCTTTTGAACATAGTATATACAGTGCTCTCTCGATTTAGCTTGCTCCTTTAGGCACTTATCTAGGGCCTTTTAGTTATCAAAGGCAGTCTGTCACAAGATGAGATGAGATTTTAGCTACATTCTTGTGAAGCTAACAATAAAGAAGATTGAGGGAACTTCCTAGACTAAAGAGTTGAGTAATCCATTTTCTTTTCAAGATTTCCATCTTCTCTTAAAAATTTGATTAATGTATCTAAAACAATTCCCAGCAAATTCTGCTTATTATAGTGCATGCTTTCGTAAATGAATAATCTTTTAAAAAAAGGCTACGTTTATCAGGCTTGAGCTTGGCATATATGTTGAAAACAGTGCATAATTGGTATGTTTTGAAATTCATTTGTCTCAGCAAAGATCATAAAGTGTTTGTGTTACTATGTGTACACTCATGGTTGCTTTGTCTATTAAGTTATGTGACGCAGTGGTCATTGGCAACATTTCAGTCAATAGAATGGTTTCCGCGCTTATTCACATTAGATGTTCTACAAAATGGTATAGCTTACAAACATCCTTCTTACTTCGGCATTTATTTCATAATGGTTCAAGCTCAAATTTTGTATGTATATTTAATGGTATATTATGTAACTTTCAGATTTTTCAGATTTCAGAATTCCAGTTTGCAATATATATATTGATTTTTGATACCTTGAAAAAGAAGTTGCATTTCAATTTTTGGATCACAATATCATTCTTTTGATTACAAATAAGCAATTGGGCCTCTGTTTTATGTTAAACATGTTATTCAGTCATTTTAATCTTTGGTCAGATAAAAAATCATGGATGTAAGATTTTTGATGATTTTCTAGCTCCTGCATTTCAAAAGCTCAATATGTGGAAGAATAAAATTTTTTAATAATAATAAAGATTAATTAAGTAGAATCTACTTTTGAATCTTTCACAAATAGTATTTCACAGCTGCGGTAGAATGTTCAAGAGTTTATCTTGATGAATGCCTAATTTATATTTAGGCCTAGGTAATCTTGTTAACGATAAAAGGAGACCACTTGTTTTTACAACTCTAAACCAAATTCTTTTCAATATTTCAAGACTAGGTATTCTGTTTCTGCAATCAAATTTTCACGTCTTTTTTCATCTATTTGATTACTTTAGTAAAAATCATATATTTTAAATTAAAATTTATTACTGTAATATTGCACAAATTTTTCTTGAATTCACAGATCTTTTAGATATTTAGTAAAAACATTGTTTGATTCTCAATTAAAGTAGCGGTTTGGATTTTAATTCGATTGATAGTTCAAAAATATATCTAAGTACACATGACTATATTTAGCCATTGATCTTTTCTCAGGATTTTCATACGGCATTGCATGTGGCTTCATATTACGGTCAAGCAGATGTTGTGAAATTACTTTGGAAGTATGCAAATGAATGCAACGATGCTGAATTCCCAAATGTATTTCTTTGCGCAAAATCAAAGGTAATTTCCTAACATATCAAAAGTGACCATTTGGCGGCTCACTTCTGATGCATAGATAAACAAGTATAATTAATGTCAACTATAATTTTTGCGTAGTCATATGCTATGCTGATGAAGTACTGTTACATTTGTATGTTATTTTGAAGACAGTCAAATCACTCACAAGAAGCTTGCAGCAGAAATGAAATGAAGTAGAATCCTTTGTTTGTCGGATTGATAACAATGCCAATTCTATGAATTTCGTAAAAGAGCATCATCACCTCAGTGGTGTTAACAACAAAAAAACAATCGAAATGTTGCTAGTCATTTTCGAATCTTCAAAATGAATATCATCCAGTTAGACGTGCAGAAGCAGCATCGTGAGAAAAACTGCTGCCGCGTACTGGAGTGTTTTTCTCGGTGTCATTCAATAGTTGATTATAATTGTGTCGGAGTGGCAGTCTTTCTTATCTAATTAATGAACGAGTATGTATCAGACGATAGGATAATAATAATAACGATGATAAAATAATCATGTGTTGTTGACAGCTGGTTGACAACACAAAGAAATCCAAAGGAGATAGAAATCCGTGCCGGAAATCGCAAAATGTCGAGCCAAGAAGTCTTCGCAGGTCAATGACAAATGAGGAAGTATTTTTGAAGCACGCCAAATAACATAAACAACAAAATAGTTCAACCAAAATAAAATTGACGACTGTGTTGTTGTTGTGAGCATAATGATCAACATGAAGAAACACCCTTGTAAAGAATGAAGTAATGAGAGTAAACATTGAACAACAGAAGTGCAAGTTGTTATGATTTCAAAATATCAAAACCCCGCCGCCCCCAACTAAATAAAAAAAGAGAACGTTTGTATTTAATTTAGGCAATGAAATCCAAACTAATTCGAGGCAAAAGGCTAGAAGAACGACGAAGGTAGTTCTTCAAAAGAACTAGACGGTGTTGAGGAAAGAGGCCTTTAATTTTGTACCAAAACAAGAGTAATGAACCCAAAAGAGCAAAGTTGAAAAAAAAGTGTTCAACACCCGAAGCATTACCTTGTAAAAGACAACAATTAGGTTTGAATTTCCCTAACAATTGCAAGTCTCAGTCGTTGGAAGTAAAACGCGAAAAGGACTCTGGTTTGCCGGCAGGTTAAACATTTTTTGGACACTTTTTCGTGAGGCAAGGCTCCAATTTACAGCAATAATTGTGAGTAAACCCAAAGAAAATATCGTAGACATCGTGTTGAACAGTTGCAATGAGGTTTTCAAAACAAATCTCCACTTGGTTTCCTTGCCTAACGTCGTCGTGTCCAAGAGGTAACAGCGAGGCCGATCAGCACAAAGACTTGAAGCTATGAGGGCGTTGTTGACAACAAACATGACAAAAGTGAAACCAGCAACAGCAATACAACCAACAATATCTAAAGTCCCTCGTAAAAAGCTCTCTCCTGCACTATACAAGCAAACATCATGCAAGAAGCAACATCAAGGAATCGTATGACAGACACAGGATCAAACTTCAGGAGGAAATCTATTCACTCCATTGGACGAAGTTTCATCACTTGACTGATTCTGCATCCTTTTTGGGAATAATGCGGACTATAATATCGTAAACGAGTAAAAACTCATAAAAAATCGAAATTAAACGCTAGTGCTTAGAAAAATGTATCCTGATGCTTAGAAAACTTCGATAGCCTTTGTGCCAATGGTCTCAACTTCATACATAGCTCAAATGAAACTATCTGTTCCAGGCATATTTTTCAGACTACCTCTAGGCACGTGATTGAGCTGCTACGCCCGCCCGCGGTCCGTAAAGTGTGACAGGCGCGGCCTTGCGTCCACTTGCGTCACGTTCGCGAAGTAAGTCGGCCACGATGATGTGCTAGCCGAAGTAAGTCGCGGCAGCCATGATGTACTAGCCGAAGTAATTCGAAGTAAGTCGAAGTAAGTCGAAGAAATACGAAGTAAGTCGCGATGATGTGCTAGCCGATTAAACACTTAACGGAAAAGGTGTTACTATTAAAAAGTCTCAACTTTAAAGGCCTCTTGCTCTAAATTTATGAACATCCCAATTAAGAAAAGTAGTTCAAGAGAGTCCTGTGAACAAGGACATTATTGCAGTATAAAATTGAACTACTTTGCCCTGCGTTTTTCTCGTGTAGAGCTGAAAGAGTGCTGTTGTACGACTTAATTCATGGTCAAACTCTCTTGCGGGAAAGTATTTCGTTACTGACCCAGCTCAAAATCTGCGACATCGAAATCTTCGAAAATGCCATGTTTGAGCTGGTTTTTGGGTAGGAAGGAATCGCGCTATGCAAAAATGCAACCGAAACATGTACGGATAGAAAAATTAGTTCTATCCAAATCCGTCATAACCCTATAGCCGAGATAATACATTTTGAAGAAGTAGACCAGAAGTATATTGTCTTGAAATGCTTATTTCCATTGTTCATCAGATCCATGATTGAGGAGATTGCATTTTAATTTTTAGTATGGTCTTAAAGTACGTCGTCCTTCAAATAAACATAGGGACTAGACGTCAAATAACAATGGAACATTACAGGAAGCCTTCTGCCGTCTTCGATAACACGAATAAAGTTATTCGTCTTCATTCAAGGGTTCATACACGTTCAGACGTGCATTATAGTGGTTTTTCAAATGAAAAACATAAATTCCATCGACTGTGCTTGTTTTTGAAGTAAATAATTCATTTTAATCATCAAATTCATTTATTTTATACTTTGTTGGCATGCCCTTCGAAAATAGTAGAAGTTCGTCACGTTCTTGGTCCGTTTTTCTCTGGAAACTTCCATTGTTACTATCATTTGTATTAAGATTATGTGCAAAATTTAAATTTGCCTTGTCTGCCATTTTTTTCTCGTTGTTTTGATTTTTTGGGGGCAGTGAGAAACAAATAATGGCTCAATCTTCCCGCGTGCACTTCATCAAATTTTCGACTAATCAAGTTGCTGGGAATCGTTCGATTACTTGACATCTGAAGATGCCGCGTGCCTTCCTTCAGTTTTTTCATATTCGTTTATTGTATTTAGAGCAACAGCCTCTACTATGTTCCAATGATCATGCAATAATATGCTTTGTTGACCTGTAGAATTATTACATCTTTATCATGAGGGAATACAATTGGACCTTCAAGCTACTAGCTTTAGGACAGAAATAGTGTTAAAAATTGGCTGAAAATTTCTTTTTACTTAGCTGGAATGCCTCAATATTCGTTTGAGTTAACGTGAAATGTTAAATAGGATATAAATACATTTTGCTATTAATACAAAAAGTCTAAAAAGTAGTTAACTATTGCATTAGAAGTACCAACTTGGATTACAGTTCCATTAATAGATCAATGACCTTTGAAGGGAAGTATAATGTATCTCAGTACATTTCACAAGATCTCACCTTTGTTGATTTCACAGGATGATTGTACAGCATTGTACTATGCCTCACAAAATGGACACCTGAGAATTGTTCAATCACTTTTGGAGTATAAAAGCGAGTGCAATGATGTCGACATTCAAAAAACATTGCTGTGCTCAAAAACAAAGGTAATTTTCCAACTTGTTCAAGTTGGTTTTCATGTCATTTCACTTTCGATTCTCTGATAGACTAGTAGAATATTGCTCAAGTGTTTCCCTCGAACCTCATATAAGAAGGTCTACATTAACACACGAGCATGAGGAATTGCCGGTAGAAAATGTATCAAACAGAGACTTTTATTTTGATTCATATTTAACATCCCGTTGTCTGTCCGAGCTTGTACCACCATTTCAGATTAATATCATGCATTTTTGATTACTTAAAAATTGATCTTATTTCACAAAAATATATAATTCTACTGCATCCCAGAGTTTGCTTCAAAATAATAGTATAATTGTTCTTGCATTGTACTAAGTCCAATAGAGCAATATTTTACTGGTATTTATATCATACTCATTGCAGTCGACCTTTCCGTTTTTTACTTCGAGCTGTTTGGAACTTTCCCCGCAGCTCTCAAAAATATCATTAGGGATTGTTTAATATTTGCGTGAAAAGAAAGCTATAGAACGAGTCAAGTAAAAATGTTCGTTTTATGTCCAATATATCAAAACTAAACAATAGCAGCATATAATCAATTCAAAATAGTGAGGCGTTTTTCTAATATGTTCTATGGGGCCTTCATCTGGTATATGTTGTACATAAAACGATACTGCTACTGTTCACCAGGGAAATATGTAGCCATCCAGCAATCAGATGTGATTTATTGAAATGGATATTATAGGGAGGAGACTGACCGGCATGCTTTGTACTTTTTCAACTTGAAAAACAATTACTGAGTGTTCTTGAATAAAATGCTTCAGCTTTTCACTCTCCATTAAGTGTGGCAGATATGGTGACGTCAGAAGCATCAGTTTCAACCACGAAAGGTATATCTGGGAAAAAGGTTGCGAACTTCAGTTTCGACAAATGTTTTATCCCATAAGCTGGATTTTCTCTACTTTGCAGCAATTGGCTTGCAATCAGGTGCCATGTTCACGAATAGGCGACGTATCTAGGGCTGCCAGTGCACATGTATTAAGTGGAGCCTCAGGGTCAGCAAGGATACAGAAACATTTGAGTTTCAGATTACTTGAAGATTTATAGATACACAGCTTTCTACTTTATCGTTTAGATCTGCAGTAGCCATGTAAAAATTTGAACATTTAGGTTGAACTTTGAGAATTAGTTTCTTTACAGCTCCGGACAGATAAAGCTTCAGCAGCTTCCGGTGTCTATCAAAGCCTTTGCGTTGGTCCCATTTACTAGCTCATCTATTTCGGCATTGGTACTCTTGTTTGTTAGGGCTAAAGTAGAAGTTTCTTTCGAAGCCGTGCTTGATGACTTGTTGGTATTGGCATGGGATTTGCTGACTCTCGCATAGTGGCCCTTTTGTTGTAATCATTACAAACAGCATCTTTTGCAGGGCAAGTTGCTCATTGATGACGCTTAGCACCACAAATGAAACATTTATTATTTATTTTTGGTACTGCAACAATTTGACATCATTGGTGAGAACGATCATTGCTGCTTTATGCCAACTTATCAGTTTGGGGATTGCTTGTTGATGCAACAGAGCTAGATTGTGGTTACAGGTGCATGGCATTGGCATTATAACCTTCTGAAATTTTCTGGGCAATTTTTAGAAAACGAGCTTGTTATACAGTAGTTTCTAGGTCCAATTCTTTGTTTCTAATAGACTTTGCTTGATAGTAATTTATTTGCGACCACTAGAAAAGGCATCTCTTTTTCTAATATCTTTGTGCTCTTTAGCAGTCAATGGTTTGAATTTGCAGTCATTACTTTGCAAATTAAGGGCTTGCAAGTATCTATCTGGAGATTCGTCTGGTTCCTATTGCTGGGTAGCAAGTATATATCTAGCATAAACTTCATTGGGCTCTTTAACATAAATAGCTTTAAGAGCAGCAACAGAGCTCTCATAATCCACACAATCAGATATGTATTCATATATACTTGAAGAAAGATTATGTAAAGAGTGTTCAACTTATCTGTCTGATGCTATTCCATTGGTGCCAAATGATTAACCAATGCTCTATCCCAATTGGTCTATTCACGTTTGAAAAACTTGGATCCACACTAGATCGTTCAGGTCTCAAGAATCTATTTAAGAGTTCTTCAAATAATGTTGGTGAAAGAAAGCTAAATGTATTCTTAAGACGAGGCTGCTTTGGATTGGCTGATGTCTAGAGAGACAAGCGTCAGTCAGCGGACGAGTAGTTTTATGCGGATAATAGTGCTATTGATTTCAAAATATTATATAAACGTTTCTGAAAGCTGGTTATATTTGCAAATGACGGTAATTTCTTAACCTCTTCCAAGTTCAACATCTTTGCAACAATACAAAAGAATACACGATAAAAATTACGCTTGATTGATTTACCAAGCTGTTGCTGCAATATTTACCATAGAGCTTTCTGTCAATTATCATTTTTTTCCCGCAATTTGCTTATATAATTGTCTACGCTTTGATTTTGAACTCTGATCTCTTTAGAGTCAGAAAACTTCCGTCATTGCCCTGATCAAAGTTCATGAGAGAAGAGCTTGTGATAGCGACGGCAAGTTAATCTTTTTTCAATGGAATTGCTTTGCCAATGTGAGTTTCCTGTCTTCTCTCTTATTTTGAATCAAGTCAGTCAAGAATTGTTTTGAACCAAATAGTCTACAAGATATCTTATCATTTTTCTGTATTTGAGCTAGCAATTTTGACGATCTTATAGATGATAGATTATCTAATTTGACAGAATATTGTATGCCTATTACATTGCATCAATATATTTTACAATTTCTTTATTTTTATTCCACAGGATCGATCCGCAACAGCACTGTTTATTGCCTCACAAAATGGACACGTAGATGTTGTAAACTCACTTTTAAAATACGCAAATGAGTTGAATGATATTGAATTCCTAAAAAACTTTCTTTCTGTGAAAGCGGAGGTGAATTTTGAGCTGATTCGGACTGATATACGTAGCATTTTTATTTTAAAGTTCGAATAAAAAAATATAAAGCACCGAAAGTGTAATCTACTGGAGCCATACATAACGACGGTCTAGTAGCACTTTACTGTTTGAAACGCATTTTTAATGAAACGCATTTATAATGCATTGTTTCGTTCTGCATTAGGATATAATATTCGTGTCTCTTATCAGATTATTATGACTCGCATTATTTGATCTCTAAAATAGATCGTATTTCAAAATCAATGTTTTATTGCATTTGTGAATCTGTTCCAAAATCATTGTTCAGTCATTTTAGATCATAAAATGTACATTCAACAGTTGTAAAACGCTTCACTGTTTTATTTACTTTCATATAAACCCACTTGGTACATAATGAGACCTGGAAAGGCTTAAAAGCTCACGAGCTTCCAGGAAAGTGATTGTAGCGTTTTGAGTTTATCCTTCAAACTACGCGAGCAGAAAGTTTCTATCCCCTTCCTTCCCTCGCCGTGTCTCCAATGGTACCACGAGAACATAGTTCATAGTAAGAGTTTACAAGTTGTGTAAGACTGCTAAAATTCAGTGTACATAAAATATACGGATCAGGATCGCTAGTCCTTGATAGAGATTTTTGAGTGGGGGTCAATATCGGCTGAGAAACTCTCTTATTTTCAACTCTAATCATCTCGGTACTGCATTGTATCAAAATTCCAAAAGATAGTTTTTCATTGCATTTAAACTAGCAATTTTTATTCTTTTATTGCTGATTAATTATTAGGTTCGAACGAACTCTCTATATGCTTACTTATTTACATTAATATGTTTTGCCTTCTTACTTCTTAATCTCACAGGACTATTCCACAGCATTGTGGCCTGCTTCACTTATTGGACACGTGGATGTTGTTAACTCACTTTTATACTATGCAAAGGAGTGCAAGGATGCTGGATTCCGAAAAACATTTCTCTCTGGAAAAGGGAAGGTAAAATTTTTAACTACTTCGTCTAGACATCTGAATAATTTTTCGCTCAAGTCTCTTCGTTTGAAAAGTGTTGATGTATATGTCATTATGCGGATTTTCTTATTTAAAAATCTTTTTCTGCAATAGCTACCTGGTACTTTGAAGTCCTTGCTTTCGCGTATTTGAATAGTTTTTGTGCGTCTCGTTAACTTCTCTTCAATTATTGTACATTTCACTCTTGTAAACAGCCTTAGCAACGCCTTTAAGCTGGAAATACTTTCCAAAATATAGTTCAAAATTGAACATAAGTAGGTCCATGAGAAAGAGCATGACTTGTCTGACTTGTCAATGATTTTAAACTGAGAATAGATACTTAATCCTAGTTTTCCTCACTTCTTACTTCTTTACGCCATATATTAAACACATTCATATTGTCACGATTGTTTATTCTGACACAGATGAGGATCACATAATTATTACAAACTCGATTTCTTTATATTAATTCGGATCGCGTCCTTCAAGTCCGTGCATTGACGCACGCCAGTTTTTGAGGTGTTATGGACACGATAAGCCTGGGGCGAACGGTGTGACTTTTCCATCCAACATCATCCGACTCTGTCGTATGCGATAGAATCTTGTCGCTCCCCCCCCCTCCCCCTTGTCACATGGTGTAGCACGATGTTGGATGCGTTTTAAATTTGTCGCACGATGTTGGATGGTTTTTTAATCAATTCAAAAACATTTCTGATGTTGGACGATATTGGATGGATGACCAGCAATATTGATAGCTTGTCCTTTCTCTATTCGTGTCACTCCACTATCTACGCAGGCACACTAGAAGAAATTGCACGTGCGTTTCAGCACGTCCCGGGTTTTACCGTTTCGTAGAAAATAGTTGGATACCAATTTCCGTTTTGCTGAAATGTCGTTTGCCTATGCATACAATATTGTACAAATCTTCCTTACGACAAAGTTGGATGATGTTGGATGGACAAGTCGCAACGTTTGCCCCAGCCTAATGAAATTTCCTGCGCTTAAATAAATTTTTGACACATGGACGATCGAGAAGTCAAAAGTTTAGTAATCTGTTTGTAGTTCGAGAAAAAAATGGGTGTACTCCTTCAACCAGATTTGCTAGACTGAAAATGATTTTTTTCAACATATTTATCTGTACCCCTTAATCCAAATTCGGGTAGCTCTGAACTGGGAGCCTCAAAACAGGGGGAGGGGGACAGTTATCCGTTTAAAGATTTGACAATTTTATGCATAACACGATCACAGTCAGATCAAACAAAACATTTTTAGCCAATTCAACAAAGGCCATTGCCTGAAATCCGTGGAAACAATATGCCATATTTTAATATAAAATTGTTATATTCGACCATGCACTGTCTATGAGTATAGAACGGACGATTGCTCATTTTGGTCATAAAACTGGTGCCTGTAGCCTCACAGCTCAACAAAGTAACACACAACCATTCAAAGCTATGTCAGCTTCCTTAGCAAAGCCTCCTTGGTAGCTGTTTTTACTATGATATCTTACCTGTATATCTTTGAGCGTTTTCTGTTTTCTATTGTTTGAACTAAATATATGGTTTTATATTCTTCAACTTAAAAAAACCTAACCTAATTGTTTGACTATCAGCATCAGAAATTTATCACTGTAATTCCCAAACCTACTTCACTTCTCCAGTACTCAGCAATACAGGACATCTTTTTTTCTTCAGACAGTTTTTAAACTGATTTGGGCATCACGTCAACATGATATGGATGTTGTTTTTGTTCTGACTGTAGTCTCTTCATGATTGAATTGGCAACTCTAATGCTGCTTAATTCTCTATGAATATGTAGAGGGAGACTCTTGTTTTGCTGTATTTCAACGTTTCACTAACTTTCCAGGGAAATTGTGGGGTTGATACGTAACTGAACAGCGTCTGTGGTTTCTTTCCTTTTGGCTTGAAGAAAAAGGATGCATTGAACATGGGCCTGAATTATTGCCCTTATATTCATGTAACAGTAGCTATACGGATTCAACCAATGAATAATCACACATTCCTTTTTCTTATAAAACTCATGTTGTTTAATTAACGAATTCGATCAAGGGAACATACCTAGCGGGCATGCCAATGCTTGAATACTAGTTCTTGAAGAACCTTTGCACTTCTCAAGCTGCGCACGCGGAGAACGGTCGGTTTTGTTCTTTGAGGAGACTGGATAGACCAATTCATCAGTCGATTTATAATTTATCAGAAGTAAGAGTTTTGAAGTTGAAATTTAAGATTCAATTTGAACTTAATACGTCTTTGTCGTATTGTTGAATAGCTTGAATAACATTCCTATAGCATATATAGGCTGTGTTGTGTGTTTATTCTGAGATCATTGCTATGTTTCAGTTTGCCTATTCACCCCTACATTTGGCATCGATTTTTGGACACTCAGAGATTGTCAATGCTCTTATTATTGAGGCAAATGATATAGATGACGCGGATAATACGGATGATGCAGAATACAGCAAGAGATTAATAGATGATAAAGATGAGGTAATTTGATGACATACTATTGCATGTACTATTGCATGTTGATGTTTGTTCTGATATATTTGTTTTCATTGAAGTTAAAATAAAATCGACTGAAGATGAATGAGTCCTACATATGTCAATTCCGGTTGGTATTCATTTTAGCCTGATAAATAGCTGTTTTCGCGAAACAAGTCAATAATGAGTAAAATACTAATGCCAAAATTTCAATCAAATAGGATTTCATAAATTTGACCAAATCGTAGTAATTTTCTTCCATAAAAGCTTAAAAATCAGAAAATGATAATTTCACTTGGGACTAACACCAGCATAATTTTTATATCAATCTTTATTTAATAATTTGATGCATGTGTGCGCAATTGGAGGTGCAATAGTAGAAATCATCCACAAATATGAGCTGTAGTTATAAAAATAATATTAAAGGAAAGTGTACCTAAATATTGTCTTGGATCTATGATCAATCGAAAATGAACTTTTGACTAAATAAAATTATATAACACATATAAAGAAACATAATCCAAACCAATCATTATAGCTCTTTAGATTGACTGCTACCAGATCTATCAAATTGCTCTTCTCTTCCGTCGACCTGCATATATGCAATTCACCAAAGTAGGATAATGTTTGTTTAGTACTTACTTTTAATTTTTTGGGAGAAGGTTGTTTTACTGGCTTTACATTCGATTGCATGAGACAGAGGAATGTTTTTTTGAGCAGGATATATCCTGTATTCTCTTCAACGGTAGAATATATTTCATAAAGAGTTGGACAAACAAAAGGTTATGCTACATATAAGCTGTTCGTCTTAACACCACAAAATGCTACTTCCTGCACCGTCACGTTTTAGTTACACAATAGAAGCCTTAGGGCTTCTTTGATGTGAAATCTTGAGAGCATTGTACACTGCGATGATCCCTAGAAGCTCACCCATATTGTCAACGTCTGGGTATATCAGCATTAATACGAAAAGCTTCCGGCAAGGAAAATTTTATATCCAAATTGCAATGGAAAATAGCGTGGAGGTCATGGTCTATTACGGAAAATCAGATCTCGGCTTGAAAAATTGAAAATTTGTTCGAAAAAGAACACTGTAGTCAATTTCATTTTGCTTAAAATTTTCCAATTTAGATAAAGCACTGCATGCAGTTACTAAATGTCAAGATTATCGTTCACTTACACACCTATGATATATGATAGGAACATTATAATGAAGCCTCATTTCTCTTTGAAATCATGATTAAGCTTGAAAAACACGGATCCAAAAACCTGGGCAAATACGATTCTTTGAACTAGAATGTTTGGAACGAAATTTAGTTGCTGGGGCTCCGGATACTTGACCAGTAGGGGTGCCCACTCGAATTTCTCACATGATTCTCCATTCGTACTGAAATCTATTTGCATTCAATCTGTCCACTAATGATTATAATTTTTACAGTTGTACAACTATTCTAAAATATTATTCAATAACAACACTGTGTTTGATGTCTCTATTTATCCATCTTTTCTCGAGAGCATCTATTCTCCAATTTTAATCATTTGCAGTTAGGAAGAACACCTATTTACTTGGCATCAGTTGGAGGCTTCTTAAGCATTGTTGTTTCATTGATCAACGCTGGTGCTGAAGTTAATATGCCTAACCAGGTAATAGTTTTTCCCTCTACCTCTTTTTTACATTTGTCATTCCAACTTAGTCAGGTAAGCGCTTACAGATTTTGTATATTTGCAGCTGCCACTTATAGTAAGGTCTCCGCAATTGAGCCCCATATATAGGTCAAAGAAAATTGAGATTAATTTCTTAAAGAGATGAATCTCACTTTTTCAAGTAGAATGATCCCGTTGATTGACAAATAGAAAACGGTCTGCCGTTTTATGTACTCTAATATTAACACGCTGGGTGCGTAATGAGACATGAAAAACGCTTACAAAATCACCAGCCGACAGGAGAGTGATTTTAGCCATTTGAGTGTCTCCTAGCACCCAAAGGCTTAGGTCACCAGAATACATAAAAAAAGGAATACCGTTTTCTATTTGTTTTATAAAAAATATACGCTGTTTGTTTTGATATAAATTTGCCAAATTTCTTGATTGCCTGCAAATTCTCCAAAAATGACGTCATCCAGGAGGGCTAGCACGAGCTCAGATTTTCAATATAAACACGCTCAACACGCTATTGCTTCAATTTTGAATTTGAATGAACGAGAAAGACCAAAACGTAATTATTTTGATATGAACTCAATGTAATACTATTCATTTAACAAACACAGCATCAGAACTATCAACACAACTATTTAGAACAGAGATTGGACTGTTCACTTGGAGCAGTTTGTAAACCTAGATGCAAATGATGTTCACGATACAGAAATATCTACAATTCAATAATCAATCTGCTGGTGTCTTGAAGATACAATATTTCCATTACTTGTTCCACTATCGTTCACTCTTGCAACTTTAGTAGCCTATGAATTATGAATAAAAACAAACCTGAAGCTGGGTAACATTTGCCGAGGGAACAAGAAAGCCCTGTTTAATGAACTCTGACACAAACATGGCAAACAACCAATCAGTGATCAGGCAGAGATTCGAAACGCAATCGATTTTATATAATTGATAATATATCATAGTTGGAATTTTTATGATCACCGGATCGGTAACAATAATAGTGATTATGTTATATAAATAGATTGTAATGGTATATATGTCACCAAAAATAATATTTTATCAGTAGATAGAACTCAGTATTCTATCTCAAGGTAGAATCTTTGAGGTGCAGAAGTATTGGTTGAGCTCCCTGGATTTTGCGTAATTTATTTCGCCATTCTGTTTAACACACTAACGGGATAAGCTTTCGTTTCACGAGGAAAGCTTACTCTTGCAAAGTAAAATGTAGAACTTGAGTTAAATCTGGTTTCCCAGTTCAATATGTAATTATCTATATTTTAAAACCGGATTGATTTGTTATTTGCGTGACTTTTGCTATACTTCCTCTTGACGCGTTTGTTTCTCACACTGTAGTCTATTATGCACTGTGCAGTTTTGAGCTTAAAACATATCCCTCTTACGGATGAGTCTTAAACATTTGATTGGCGTGGCTTCGAACAACAAATGCACACCCTCCTATGCAAACGAGATGGAATTTGGCTCATTGTTATGTTGCAGTGACCATTCATTAACATTTTGGCTTTACCAGTCTATAATTTCATCTCAACTGATGATAGCTGTAGTCAAATGAGACCGAATCATATATTCCAATGGAAGCAACTAGTCCATATAATTCATAATGGAAATTTGTTTGAATGACATCCAATTTATGCATTCTCTGGTTTTTAGCTTTATACCAAATGCTGTTATTGTTTGAAACTCAATTCGTGAAAACAAACAACTATGGCATTTACGAATTAAAAAATGTAAATCAACGAAGCTTTGTGCAATGGAGTTCTGGAAAAATAGAACTATCTACCGACATTCTATCTTCAGCCACTAGCAACATCTTGATGCAAACCGGCGTCTCAGTGATACCCATGACAAATCAGAGACAAATCAATAACAATGACTGCCCCAGCCAAATTCCCAGTCGTAAATTCTAATGCTGAAACACCAATTTCGTGCTTATATTTAAACGCTCAAAGTTTGGTAAATAAACTTGGCTGTCTTTATCTGTTGCTAGAAGAAACAAAATACGATATTATTTCAAATACAGAAACGTGGATAAGCTCAACTAATGTAAACGATGTTATGATTTGTTCCTAAGACTCTTATGCTCTATATCACGGAGATCGTCAACACGGACACGCTAGTGGTGTAGCAATACTTATGAAAAATTCCCTACATTCCGTTGAAGTAAGATTCTAGTCCATAACAAATGTCAATGTTGAATATGTCGCCCTACATGTAAATTAACAGTAACAACTCAAAAGTACGTTTCTCGTGTATTTACCTCAACCGGACACAAATGAGCTTTTCAGCCTTATATCCACGTCATGTGATGTTTTATATCTATCTGTTATTTGTGGGGATTTTAATTTCCACAAATAGACTGGAATTTAAGCAGTAGTACCACTAGCCTCTCATCTTCGTTTTTGGAGTTACGCAGTGATCAATGATTATATCAACTACTTACTACACCTACACGTGGTTTAAACATACTGGACCTTGTTCTTACGAATGATGAAATGACAGTCCTAAACGTTTCTGTTAGTATGCCTTTTTCCAGTAGTGATCATAACTCATTGACATTTTTGTTGGATTTAGCACCAGTTTATCATCAGAAAGTTTCAAAATACGACTATCTTAAAGGCTTGATTCGATTACGACATACTTATCTACGATCTATTGGATTACTTTTTTCTCCATTTTTGTCTCTGTCAACGATTGTTATAATGCTTTTCTGGAACTACTCAATCACGTTGTAAAATTATATGTACCAATTCTTCCCTCCGTATATTCACAAACTTATTTCTGAAAAAGACACTTATAGGCCCTGAGATTTTCTCCTGCCGGGGAGACTAGATACAAATCTACGTCGAATGCTGTCAAGAAAGCTATTACGAAATATACCAAAATCTTGAGTACAAATTTGTAAACGGTAACAACCTGAGAGCATTCTACTCCCACATATATTCGTTTAGGCGGATTTAGGCGGATCAGGCCAACAATCAATAGCCAAACGGATTCAATTGAGTCACGTTTATTTTCGTAATTTCCTTTGTATTGTAATGTATAGAACAATAGTCTTTGTATTTCAAAATGTATTTATTTCCTGTTTAATTTTATAATCAATATACCTGAAGATGTCATCCAGTAAAGATGACAAAATGTTTGAAATTCCTTGTTTTTTATCTCTGTCATTTACTACGAGTCTAATAAGTAAGAATTTTTTATACATTAATTCGTGTCTCAAAAATTACTTGATTTATGGAGAATAGCTCATATTTGTCCTCTATTTAGGAAACCTCATGCAGAGGTAGCAATCAACTGTCGTCCAATATCCCTCACATGCGTTGCCTACCGATTAATGGAGAGCATTGTTAAAGATGCTTTAACGGAATTTCTTATTGTAAATAATTTAATCACGCATGAGCAGCACGCTTTCCTTAGAAGAAAGTCCACCTGTAAGCAGTTTTGTTGGAAACGTTGGATGGATGGACCACTGACGTGGACAAAAGATTGTGTATTGATGTAGTTTATTTTGACCTGGCAAAAGCTTTCAAAGTGTTTCTCATCGAAAATAGTTGTTAAAGGGGGGAAACTGACCGGCATGCTTCGCATTGTTTTGCCCCCTTGATTCGCAAATGGAGGTCGTGTAGCTCAATTTTGACGTCACAGTTTTCATGCTAGAAAATGACTGGCACAGCTGTAGACGGACAACGTTTGCATTTATGATTTTAATCATTAAGAAGATTCTGATTTTTAGCAGAGTAGATACACACAATTCATAGTTTTGGTGATGGAAACGAAAATATGATAAAAGTAAATTGAAGACTGAACGTTTTCTGTATAATTAATTCCCTATCAAGAGAAACGAAACCAAACTGTCAAAAATGCAGTGCTTCTGAATCACGAAAAAGATGTAACATAATCATTCTCAAAACAACATCTTCGACAACTTCAATGTTGGAACAGTAACACATGATAACAGGAAGCAAACAGATAATGTAGTACCCAATCGATGCACAAACCTGAACTGAGAATTTTCACCAAATAAATTATTGTTGATTCTTTCCGTTTATAAAATCACAACGCCAATCGGCCAGCTTTGGCAGTCTTTGCACACATGATAAATAGATATTTAGAATTCTAGCTGTAGTATATTACTTCGAGTATAACTTTGCAACATGTGTATCACACACATAGCAATTATTCGGTCAGTATTAATTTGATTTCCACGTTGAATTTAATTACACCACTTTGTAGTTCTCACACACAACAAACCGTTGATATTTCGATTTGGCTTTCAACTGTCTGATTTTGACCCTCGTATTGCTATTTAATACCGGCAAGCGAGAATGTGATTACGCAATCTCGAAAAACGCATTCATTTTTCCAGTTAAAAATGTACAAAGCATATAGGTCAGTTTCCTTTCCTTTAAAACTATTAGATTATGGTATAGATATGGAACACTTCTGACTTGAATTGAAAAGTACTTGTCAATACGTATGCAACATGTAAAAGTTGGAAATACTTTATCTAGCGCCGCGCCCTGTGAGTGGAGATCCTGCAAGGATCGGTGTTAGGTCCATTGCTATTTTTGTTGTACATTAACGATGTTCCGAAATCATTCACGTTAAGCAAATGTAGATTATTCGCTGACGATTTGAAAATCTATGCTTCGACAACAATTCAGCATCAGCGAAACTTTCAATTAAACTTGAATAAACTTATTGAATGGGCAAATACGTGGCAATTAAAGGAGCAAAATTGACCGGCATGCTTTGTACTTTTACGTTTGAGAACTGCTAGCAGTTTTCAAACTCGATTTCAAACTATGCTCCAGCCTCGCTGAAATGATGGGTTACGTCACAATTTTC